>SJYX01019816.1:3804-66363 GCA_006410675.1 Oreotragus oreotragus | reverse complement strand
GGGGGCGGTGGAGCTCATGACAGGGGCGGGGGGTGGTGGCGTCCATGACAGGAGGTGGTGACGCCCATGACGGGGGGCACAGGGCATCATCACTTAGTTTCTCCTTCTCCCAATCCTGTCCATCAAAGGGAGGCTGAAGAGCCACAAAACCCCCACCACGGAGCCCACATGCCAGACCCACAGAGACAAAGCTGTGGGCGTGCACGGGGCGCTGCGCTGCCCGGGTGCAGGCGGTATGGCGGGTTCCTGTCCATCACTCAGTGCGCAGCGCTGCCCACAGGACAGCCAGCCTAAGGGAGGGGAGAGACGCTGGGAAGGGGCAGCCCTCACCTACCCTGCAGAAGTGGGAGCCGCTAGCCCAGCCACACGGGAAGATGCTTCCTACCTTTCAGGGTTTCCTGCAAGGTCTGTGTGAAGCCAGCCCAGCGATGGCTGTCACTGAGATTCCTGCTCAGGTTCTCACCCCCCGGGAGGGTCAGGGTCGCCAGGTGAAGGTTCACCAGCGTCAAGTCATGACTTCCTACCTGGGCAAGATGAAACAAAGCACCAGAGACAGGTTGAGATGCTCTCCTTGCCTGCGCCCGTCACCTCCGACCCCCAAGAGCTTCGCGAACAGCACTGATGGCGGTAAATGTACACAAGGCAGCTCACCCTGGAGGAAGGGGAGGCAGCCGGCATAAGAGCTTCCTGAGGCCCTTGCAGGACCGAGACCTCTCTTGTCCTGTCACGAGGATCTCCTACATTGCACCCCTTTACTCCTCCTTAGGGCCTGGAAAATCAGCCATGTCTAGAAATGTCAATTTTTTTTTTTTTCCTTCTGAGCAACCATGGAGGAGGGAGAGGTGACGTTAGCAGCTGGTTGTTAATGAAGACCTGGGGCTCTCCCCACAGGGCCAGCCTGTCACCCCCCACCCCCGCCAGGATTTGTGGCTGGGCCCCGCCTCCTTCCCCACCTCCCCACATCAGATGTGTATAAGAGACAGGACAAATACCTNCACAGGGCCAGCCTGTCACCCCCCACCCCCGCCAGGATTTGTGGCTGGGCCCCGCCTCCTTCCCCACCTCCCCACATCCCACCCACCGCTATGTGCTCCCTTCCCCCCTAGAGATCACGGTGCCTGATGCTCAGTGATTTCAACGTGAAGAATGAAAGCTGGCTGAGCCCCGGTAGCACAGGCTATGCCCCCTCCTGCATCCCCAGAGCAGCGGCAGAATCGTGACATCAGAGTCAGTCTCCTGGGCACCAAAGCAGTACTCAGCTGCTCTGGGTTTGGCAACCCCACCCTTCTGTTATGGCAACAAACACTAACCACGGCCAGGAAGCGGGGGTGTGCAGAGGGCACCCCCAAGTGGGGGCTGCCAGTTTCATCTTACAGAGGCGCCCAGTTCGCCATCGCCACCACCCAGCCAGGAGAGCTCTCTCTGCAGCCGTGGCTCTGACCTCAAGGGAGACACCTTCAGGCCGTGGGCGAGGAAACCCTGCCTGGGGAGAGAAGCCACATCTCTGTCGCCACAACTTGCCTGGCCTAGGATGTGACACGAAGCACAGGAACCTCATACCTGTCTAGGGGATCACTTCATTCAGAGGATTTGAGCCAATAATTCACAATCTGAGAGCATTTCTTAATGATCTTTAAAACCAGCCCACCTCTTTGAGACACTAGCTGGTTCTGCCTGTTGCCTTGCTTGGCCAAAGCCAGTGCAGCCACTTTCCATAGAAAAGGGACCTGGGGAGGAGGGTTCAGGGGTGATAGCTGACTGACTGATACACCAGTATCAAAAGCACAACCCACAGACACCCCGGGTTGTGTGCATGCGCACGGAATGCCAGCATCTCTGCAGCTTTGCAAGTGAGGAGGCGGGAAGTGTGGGCTAGATCCCCAACCACAGTCAGCACAGCCGCCAGCTCACGGGCAGCCCCAGCCCAGAGTTGCCAGAGAGAAACTGTGCCGAGGTCTGCGGCAACTCTCTGGCTCCAGAACTGCTCTGGAGCATATAGAAGGGGGTATCCCAGATGCCCAGCAGCTAGCTTGCTGGGCTCTGTGACAAGGGACCACTCTCTCCCAACCCTGTGACTTCTGACGGGTAAGGCCAAGTGCTGACTTGGCGACCTGTTTTGGCTGCTGCCTTTTCCTCCTTCCTGACGCCCAGTTTCTGACTGCTTGCTGTGCGTGAATACTTCCCAGGGCATCCAGGGGAATCGGAAAGACAGCTCAGGTCGGTCTGCTTGCTGCTCCCAACTCTGGAGAGAGAGGGCTTGTCTGAAAGTGTCAGTGGCCCCATCACCCAGAAGCTCCTTCTGAGGCCCTTCCAAGCCCCAGTGACCCCTGGAGGGCTCCCCCTCTCCCTAGAAAGAGAAGGGTGTCCTCAGAGCAGTTAGGCTGCCCTCTAATCCAGAGATCCCCAAACGACCAGCTTCCTTACCCAGCGCTGAGAGCACTGATGAAGCACAGGAGGTGATTCTGGAAATCAGACATTGTGTGCGTGTCTGGGGCAGGGTCCAGGAAACCCTGATTTTAAGAAAATCTCTCCAGGTGATTCTGCTGGTTATCAGGTTTCGGAAACAGCCATTTGACCTCCTTCTTGCCCAGAAGTCCAAGTTACCAGAGCTACGATCTCCCCCAAATTCCTCTCCTTCCTGCTCTGGACAAGTTCCCCAGCTGAGGGAACCCTACATGTGTGTGCTGACCCAGCCCCCGAGAGAGAATAAAACCAAGGCAAAAAGGCGAGCTTCTCTGGCTCACGGTTCAAAGTGGGCTTTTCTCCTTTTCAGAAGGAGTGGCCCCGCACAGCAATAGGGGCGATACCTTGAACCTCGCGAGGTACGGGCTGGGGCCCACCGGCTTCCCATGCCCGTTGCCAGGCGAGCTCTCCTGCCAGGCGGCATCTCTCAGCTCCACCCCGGCTGCCGTGTCCCACAGGAACCCCGCAAACCCGGCACCCTGTGGGAGAAGACGAGGTGTTAGTGTGCAGAGAGGTCTGTCGGGTGGGGTGCTCAGCCTCAAGCTGGGGAGCAGCAGGCAAGGCCAGGAGGAGATAAAGGGAAAGCAGCAAACTCTACACTGGGGGTGACCTGCCCAGGGGCTGTTTCTGAGACAAAAGCATATCCCCAAACCACAGCATGTTCCTCCTAGTCACCACAACAAATTTCCCAGACCAGTAATTTCAGAGAGGTTCACACAGCTGGGGTGCCTGGGCTCTTCTTTGGCAAGGGCACATTCCGGGGGAGATCCCAGACTAGGCGCAGAATTATCTTTTCAGTCATTACATCCCATAGGACGGCCACTTATGTGCCCACCCGTCATGTAAAGACTCAGCTGCTCAGAGAGGTTAAGTAACTTCCCTGAAACCCCACAGCTGGTAAATGGCAATGCTGAGGATCAAATACAAGACTCCAAGAGGTGGCTTTGGTTACTGAGCAGCTTCCAGCTCAGCACTGCCTGCCGCCTCATGGGTACCCTGCCAGGCACTGGCCCATGTCTGCTAAACAAGCATTCAATGCACAGTATCCTTCAAAATTCTATAGCCACTCTGGAGGAGCTGTTGATCCCATTTTACAGATGAAGGGTTTGAGGCTGAGCGATCTGAGAGGCAGCCACACACTGTTACCCAGTGGCCTTGACACCCAACCTAGAGCAGGGTTACCTGACTTGAAAATCTCCAACAGGCTCTGTCAGGCTCAGTCAAGGTCCTGGGCTTGCAAAGAGTGAAAAGAGGCCAGGTTTCTGGGTCTAGTTTTCTCACCATGAACATCTACTATATAGCACAGTGCCTGACACACAGTAACTTTTCTAATGATTTGCTGAACAGATAAATAGTGTTCAATGGACTGCAGGAGTCCTGTGAACCTACATATATGTGTGTAAAGTGCCTTTTAAAAAAAGGTGTGAAAGTGTTAGTCGAGTCACTCAGTTGTGTTCGACTCTTTTTGACTCCAAGGACTATAGCTCACCAGGCTCCTCTGTCCATGGAATTCTCCAGGCAAGAATACTGGAGTGGGTAGCCACGCCCTTCTCCAGGGGATCTTCCCGACCCAGGGATTGAACCTGGGTCTCCCACACTGTAGGCAGATTCTTTACCATCTGAGCCATTAAAAACATCTTAGAATGATTTTTATATACTTATTTATGGCTATGCTTAAGGAAGTATTCGTAGCTCAGTTTGTCTGACTGTGATTCCACGGACTATATCCTGCATATAACCTGCCAGGCTCCTCTGTCCATGGGATTTCCCAGGCGGGAATACTAGAGTGGGCAACCACTCTCCTCTCCAGGGGATCTTCCCGACCCAGGGATCGAACCCGGTCGCCTGCATTGCAGGCAGATTCTTTACCGCTTGAGTCACCAAGGAAGCCCTAAATTTTGGCAGCACTGCACAACATGCTGGAATTGCTGTGCAGAGATTAAACCTGAGATCCCTGCACTGGGAGTGCAGTCTTAACCACTGGACTAGCAAGGAAAACACCATCTCAGCTCTTTATCCCAAGCATGTTCATAGATTTAGCTATGTGTCTTCCTACCTGTGCTCTCAGGTTAAGACACAGACCTCTCATATTCTGTGTAACTACTCCATCATCTGGCCCCTGTGGATCTGTTTAGTCTGCTATGTGCCACATTCCATTCTTTCTCACTACCATGTTCCAGCTGCACCAAACTACTATACTTTTCATTCCACAGATGGTCGCGACTCTTGCGCCTCCAAGTTTTCACTCATGCCCTTTCCTCTGCTACGAATCACTTCTAGTCCCTCTCCTTATCCTCGTGCTCTTTTCTCTAACTGAATTTTAATAATCATTTGGTCTCAGCTTATACAACTTTCTCTTGGAAATTTTCTCTGATGTCTAATTGCGACCTCTTGGACTGCAGCCTACAAGGCTCCTCTGTCAGTGGGATTTTTCAGGCAATAATAGTGGAGTGGGTTGCCATTTCCTTCTCCAACAACCCAGGAAATTAACATGGGATACAGTATTATTAACTAAGTACAGATTTTGTTCATATTTCACAACACATAAAAAATTTTTCAACAAAAAAAGCCCAGGTCCAGATGGTCTTGCTGATGATTTCTGTAAGAAATTTAATGACAAATTAACACCAGTCCTATCCAGACTCTTCCAAAAAATTTAACAGGAGAAATACTTCAAATTCCTTCCCTAAGCCTAGCATTACTCTGTTACCAAATCTCAGCAAAGACTACAAGAAAACTATAGACTAATACTTTTGATGAATATTCAACAAGCTAAATTCAGCAGTGTTTGGAAGGATTATACACTATGATCAAGTGAGATTTATTCTTGGATTGCAAAGATGATTCAATGTATTAAAATCAATGTAATATATTACATTATTACAATGAAGGGGAAAAAAATCACATGATAATCTCAATTAAGACTAAACATTTGTCTTGGTCTCTCAGTCTCTATTTCTCAAAAAGAGAAAAAGCATTTGGCTGTTTAATGCACTTTTATATAATATAAACAGTCAACAAACTAGGAATAGAAGGAAACTGTGTCAACATATTAAAGAGTATATATGAAAATTCCACACCTAACATCATGCTTAGTGATGAAAGACTGAAAACTTGTAAAATCATGTAGAAGACAAAACTGTAGTTTCCCCATGCTATGTGAAAACTGAGGGGTCTTGTGAAGCCTTCTGTAAGCCAAATGGTGTAAAGGGAAGAAACAATTACTTTAGGACACATCTTGCTGATAAAATAAAAAAATAAATTGCGATAAAGTGCAGTTATGGCAGCCTGATGCTAGGACTGTGAGTACAGTTGCGAGGGAAGGAGCTTGGTAGTGCCACTCTCATTGCTCAGAGTGCATTCTGCCTCTGTAATGAATCAGTGTAAAATCAATGCTATTTTTGCTTTTTACCTTTTTTGGTAACAGCAAAAATCTTCTTTCAGTTAGCAAAAACGATACTAATGTAGGTCTTCTATAAAAAGCAAAGTGGTGTAAAATGAACTTTGTAAAAAGGGATATACCTGTACCTGCTTTTGATGCTTCTGTTCAACATGGTGATAGAAGTCCCAATCAGAGCAAGAAAAAGAATAGATGCCCAAATAGGAAAAGAAATAAAATTATGTCTGTTCATAGATAGCATGATTTTATGTGTAGAAAACTCTAAATGTTTCACACACACATGCACTCAGAATTAATGAATGAATGCAGCAAAGTAGCAGGGAATAAAATCAACATCCAAAAATCAATTGCATTTCTATACTCTTAACAGTAAAAAATATGAATTGGTCAAGGAAATGAAAATGTTTTACACTCAAAATTACAAGACAAGAAGTTAAGGACACTAATAAACTACAGATATTTGTGATTATGGGTTAGAAGACTTAATAGTTTTAAGGTAGTAATACTACCCAAGGTAGTCCGCAAATTCAGGGCAACTCTTATGAAAATTCCAACATTGATTTTTGCAGAAAAAGGTTTATTTGTTTTATTTAAAAAGTATAATGTAAAATATCAAACCTATGTATAAGTTTAAAAATAGTATAATGAAATAATACTCCATGTACCCATGGCCCACCCTTACCAATTATCAACTTATGGCCAATCTTGTTTGTACATATCCATATCACAGTGATCTAAACTGCAATCTCAGGAATCTAGAAAAAGAACAAATTAAACTCCAAGTAAATAAAAACAAGAAAATCAAGAGTGGAAATCAGTGAAATAGAAAACAGATATGGTAATAGATTAAAAAGCAATAAAACCAATATGTGATTCTTCGAAAGTGGGAATATCACTTTGAAAGTGGGAATATCACTTTGAAAGTGGGAATGTCACTTCTAACCCTACAGATGTTAAAACGATACAGGAATTATGACAAGTTTATATTTATAATTTCAACAACTTAGAGGAAATGAACACATTCCTCAAAGGGAAGAAAAAAGCAGAGCAATGATAAATTTGAGTAACCTTTGTGAAAGGGTTGTTGGACCCAGTTCGTGTGTGTGTGTGTGTGGAGCACCCTGCTGGTATCTCATTTCTGACAGTGTGTGTGTGTGTGTGTGTGTGTAGGGTTCCCCACCTCAAGCGAGAGTCAGTGTGTGTGTGTGTGTGTGTGTGTAGGGTTCCCCACCTCAAGCGAGAATCAGTGTGTGTGTGTGTGTGTGTGTGTGTGTAGGGTTCCCCACCTCAAGCGAGAGTCAGTGTGTGTGTGTAGGGTTCCCCACCTCAAGCGAGAGTCAATTCTTAAAGCACCCTGCTGGTATCTCATTTCTGACACTGTCTACTGGAAGGTAGAAGCAGATTCCAAAGGTGTAGGGCTCAGTCCTGCAAAACTGCAATCTACTTCAGATGCTGGTCACAATCCCAGGTTGTTACCAGCACTTCTGACCAACCAGCTATAAATCAGAAGTTCCCACAACCCCCTCCTTGGGTTCACTTAACTTGCTATAATAGCTCAAAGAACTCAGGAAACTTCATTTATTCACTGGATTACAGATTTATTACAACTTGACATTAAGCGATATGAATCAACAATCCGATGAACAGATACATATGGTGAGGGTCCAAAAGGGGGAGTTTATGTCTTTGTGAAGCCTAGGGTCTGGCATGGTACACAGGGAAGCATACTGCTTCCCTAAAGGGGAAAACTCTTGAAAAACCCTTGGCCCCTGTTTTTTTGGTTGTTGTTTTATTTTTGTGCAGGCTTCATTACATAGCCAAAATTGATGATTAATTTATTGGTCATTGATTAATACTACCTCTGGCCCCTTCCTCCATAGTGGTTGCATCAGTTTCATTCCCAGCAACAGTGGAGAAGGGTTCACTTTCCTCCACACTCTCTCCAGCATTTGTTGTTTGTAAACTTTTTAATGATGGCCATCTTGACTGTTCATCTTTTTAGTGATTTATATGAAAAGTATCCTGCAGTCTGGTTTTCTTGCTCATGGTGTGTTTCTTATGTTATTGCTTAGTGTTTGTTGAGTTGAACTGAGGCGAAAAGTATTTATGAGACAAATACTATATTGTTTTCTCTTCCAGAATAACTAAATGAATGTTTCATGATTGTGAATTTTGTGTGATCAGTAAAAGTTATAGGAAGATGCTTTTAATTATTACATCAGTAAAACACAAATAGTGCTTTTAAAGAAAAAAAAAATTGAAATCTTAACTAGCAATGACTTCCTTCTTTGAGTTACAGGAAATAAAGAGTTAGCCTCGTGTGTTGAAATATAGAGGCAACATACATAGATCAGAATGTATAGGTGCCCATTAGGAGGTGATGTATGGCAAGAGGATTGTCAGTAGTTTAAAAGGAATCTGTAGGGAAAGTAGGTAAGGGGTAGATAGACGTGGAAGGGGTGTGGGGATTCCGTTTCCCTGCTGTTATTTCCTGAATAGCTGAACAAGAAATAGGTTATTTTGACGTAGATGTTATAAGGCACTAGTAATGGGAACTATGTGTAATGGTTGAGAACATAGTTGGAATCTGTGCTTCTTGCACTATTATGTCTTCCCTGTTTTCCTCACCTGGAAAATGATATAATTATTACCTAACTCTTAGGTTTCTTATATCAAATGAGACAAACTGTGAAGTGCTAAACCTAGACATTTGCACATAGTAAGCACACAGTAAAGTTTGCTGTTATCATAGCTTAGTGGTTGATTGTGAGAGCAGAAATAGATCAGTAATACAATAATTGCTTATAATCAAGCACAGAGGGTAGATGTTTGGGAGAAATGAATATTTTAATTTTAGTCTTTAGTGAAACTTGACTATGTGGAGATCAGATATCAGGAATGGTGCTGACCCAGAAGTTGAAGTAAAGAAACTNTGGTTGATTGTGAGAGCAGAAATAGATCAGTAATACAATAATTGCTTATAATCAAGCACAGAGGGTAGATGTTTGGGAGAAATGAATATTTTAATTTTAGTCTTTAGTGAAACTTGACTATGTGGAGATCAGATATCAGGAATGGTGCTGACCCAGAAGTTGAAGTAAAGAAACTGTCCTGAAAGCTTAAAAATAGTCTCTAATTATTAACAGCAAAAGTTGTTAAGAGTAAAAAACTTGTCACATCTGATCAGCTGTGATTGACTGGTTAACTCACCAGAAGTTAAAAAGTGAATTTTTTGTGTGAAGTCACTTCAGTTGTGTCTGACTTTTTGTGACCCCATGGACGGTAGCTCACCAGGCTCTTCTGCCCATGAGATTCTCCAGGCAAGATTACTGGAGTGGGTTACCATTTCCTTTTCCAGGGAATCTTCCTAACCCAGGGATCGAACTAGTGTCTCTTAAGTCTCCTGCATTGGCAGATGGGTTCTTTACCACTAGCACCACATGGAAAGCAAGCCCTAGAGTTCTTTGGTTGGATCAAACCCAAGCAGCCAAAAGGAAGTCGAAAGGGTAAAACTCAGTAGGACAGATGCCAGTGGCAGAAGCCATAGACTACTATGGCTGTCAGTAAGCTGAAAGAAGTCTGCAGTTAAATTCTGTGGTGGGGAAAGGGAGTGAACTAAAAGACAGCTGTTAGATTGCTCTGTGGCTTTTGAACCCTCTCTGAGAAAGCAAATAACCCATTTTGCTTCATGATGAAAAGGGGATGGGACACTCAGGCTGAGGGATTGTTTTACTCTTGCCATTTAGTAGGTGTGTGATAATGGGCAAATTATTTAGTGTCTCTTGAGCCTCTGTGTTATAAGGAGATAATTATTGAGTAATTGTTAAGCCTAAATGAGATAATATGTGAAGTATTTTCACCTCTGTAGTAGTTGACCATTTTTTATGCTTACTGTAGAGTCAGCCTCCATACTAGTATGTCACTCTTAAAGTGAATGTTATAGAAGAGACTTAATAGTTGTTAATCATGCAATTACTACATAAGACTTTCAGATTCCTTATTTCTTTTCATTTGTGTGCAGAATTTTGTTGAAAGTCATTTGTTAGAATTTGGAAGGTACTATGTCATGTGTCATATCTTTAGAGGTGTATCTCATGTTTAAAAGAAATATCTGTGGCATCAATGTTCTTTTAAACATATACGCAGTTTTCCTTTATAGCTCAGAAAAGGTTTAGTAGAAGAAGACATAAACCAGGAACAAAACCCCAATAATTGCTAGTAAATATTAGCAAAAATATTTAGCTGCCAATGCAGGAGATGTGGGTTTGATCCCTGGATTGGGAAGATCCCCTGGAATAGGAAATGGCAACTCTCTCCAGTATTCTTGCCTGTAAAAGCCCATGGACAGAGGGTCTTGGCAGACTACACTCCATGGGGTCGATGAGTCAGATATGACTGATCCACTGAGCACACACATACATAAAGGAAACGTAATTTAAGGACAACATATTTTTTACCTGTCAAAAACTGGTGAACTTCTCTCACCTGATTCTTCATAGAATTATAAAAAAATTAATGTATCTGGTGAATTAAAGCCCTGGAAATATAGAAATAAAGAACATAAATGAGTAGAATAGAGACATAGACATAGATGCTCTGATATTTGGCCAACAGCAGCCATGAAATTAAAAGACGCTTATTCCTTGGAAGAAAAGTTGCTGCTGCTAAGTCACTTCAGTCGTGTCCGACTCTGTGTGACCCCATAGACGGCAGCCCACCATGCTGGCTTCTCCTGTTGCAGAGCAAGGGCTGCAGAGAGCTTCAGTGGTTGCTGCCCGTGGGCTCAGCAGCTGTGGTTCCTGGGCTCAGTAGTCATGGTGTGGGCTTAGCTGCTCCGCAACATGGGGGACCTTATCGGACCAGGGATGGCAGCCCTGTCTCCTGCATTGGCAGGCAGACTCTTTGTCAGTGAGCCATCAGGGAAATCCCAACCCTGTTTTTTAAGTTTATTTCTATTTTACTTTTGGCTGCACCATGCAGCCTTTGGGAACATAGTTCTCCGACCAGGATTGAACCCGGGCCCCTGGCAGGGAGAGTGTAGAGTCCTAACCACTGGACCATCAGGGAAGTCCCCTATTAGCATTATTTCTATGTGGACTGAGAAGGGACAGTCATGGGCTGGAGTGGTAGAGACCAGATACCTTCCCATTATCCTGTATTTCCAGCCTCCTGGCTACCACCTGCAGTAATCACTTACACCCCAAGCCCAGAGAAATAAGACTTACAGCACACTTTAAAGTAGGAGCTAAAAAGAAAGCTTATTGTCAGTAAGGGACTGGATACTTTTAATCCAGTAAACATTACAATTTAAAAGTCCCAGATCTCCATATCACTCAGATAAGGATTTATATCGTGTGTGTTTATAATGGTATACTAGAGATACAAACGGGCTTCCCACATGGCTCAGTGGTAAAGAATCCGCCTGCCAATGCAAAGCCACAGGAGACGTGGGTTTGATCCCTGGGTTGGGAAGATCCCTTGGAGAAGAGAATGGCAACCCACTCCAGTATTCTTGCCAGGGAGATCTCATGGACAGAGGAGCCTGCTGGGCTATAGTCTAAGGGTCACGAAGAGTCAAACATGATTGACATGAATGCAGCACCAGCACCTAGCGATAAAAATATAACATCTGCACTTATAGGGAAATTTTGTAATCCACTCATAATTAACTATCAGGAGCCTTTTTAAAAAAATCTAAAATTCTACTGATGTTGAATATTTCAAGTGAGTAACAACTGGTCTTGAATATGATATGTGGGAGTGAAAATATATACATAGAGAGACTTACCTAAACCCATACGGGCAATCCTAATGAGAGAAAATTCAAAATTAAAGTCTGCTGCAAGTTTCCACAGACCATTTCCATGTGCACAGTTCTTACCACTAAAGCAAATACTTCATGTATGAATTAAGTGAATCTGAAGTCCTCAGTCAGTGGACAACGGGCTGTCTACAAACTTGGCAGAGGCTGCAACCGTGGAGAAGGGATTAGAAGGACAAAGGACAGAAATACCCCATTTGCTGCCTTGGCTCCAGACAGGATTTCTCCTCTCCTCCCAACACCCCAGCTCCCATTTCCATCTGGGCAGCAGGCCATTCCTGATCCAAACAGGAAATAAGAACCAGGGCATTTTGAAACAAATGGCAAAGAGCTAAAAAATGGGCAGAAATGCAACATTACATCAAGGGTGTTGGCAAAGGAAAGATTTTAAACGTCTGTGATTGGAAAAGAGAAAGTGGAAAGAAAACCCCCGTTCTGCAGATGAGGGTACCTTTTGGAGCTGAGTCGAGGGCGTCTCTGAAACAACGGCCTTCCAGCACCCCCGGGGCCCTTTCCACTTGCGGATGTTGGGCAGGACTGGCTGGTTTAGCTCCACGCAGAACTGCAAAGACAGAGAGCAGGTCGGTGTGTGTTCCTGCCTAAAGCAGCCCCTGCTGCAGGCAGTCTGCGGAGCGAGAAAGTGCAGGATCCTGACTCCTCAGCCTGATTCAGTCACGCCAGACCTCGTCCTTGTGTGCTCAGGAGCCAGGATTTGTGAAGACCTGGATGACAAGACAAGCCTCGAAAATTAAAAAGCAAACTGTCCGCCGGTGAAATATACAATTATCACCTGGAGAATTTTAGCTTAGAGCAAACCATTCTCTTTGTAGCAAGCCACCACAAATAGTTCAAAAGCAGTTGTCAGAATCTTTTTAATCCTTGAAAAATCAGTGGTTAAGGTCCTAGGAGAGTCTAGATCAGTATCAAATGCAGACGGAAGAACATGGATACTGGTACTTTCCCACCACCGTTACAGGCACAAAAACAGACCCCCAGAAGGTAGTCAATAATTGTGAAATAATTTTGAATAGTGACAGGTGGTCACTAGACTTAATGTTGCTGTCATTTCATAATGTATAAAGTTACTGGATCACTACATTGTACATCTGAGACTAATACAATATTGTGAATCAATTATACTTCATTTAAAAAAAAGTACCAACTGACCCTCCCTTCACCAGGCACCACCATACTGTTCAGCTTGGTTTTCCTCTGAGAAGAAAGACCTCTCATGGGTGGTTACTATGCCTCATGTGTGTTTCGAAGGTGAGCTTCTTTTTGTGTACGTGTGTTTCACCAATATAGAACTGTAAGGTGACTTTATCATCAAGACAAAATGAAATCGTACAGACAAAGTATTAATAAAACAAGGGGTTGAAAAACTACAGGTTTCAGAATCCATGGGCCAGTTCCTCTAAGTCGTGCCTCAAACACAACCCCACCTTTTGGGGCTGGTTCTTTTAAGGGTCTCTGGAATTTGTCAGATTTGGGCTGTGTTTGAGATGTTCTGATAGCTGGTACTGCCCTTCTGGGTGATACCTCCTGTCCCTTTACTTCGCGCACCTTGGGCACCCTACTCAGCCCTTTCTCTGCCCAGTCCTACCAGCCAGTCTCTGGGTTTCCTTTCGGAGGCATCATTGCCATCTCCTCAGAGCCACCCTTAGATAACCTCAGCCCCACAGCTTCAGCTTACACTTCTACCCCAAATGCCCCTCAAATCTGTACCAGCAGCTCAGATTTCTCTCTTGAGTTCTGAATTATATTTTGACTTCCTTTTTAACATTTCCATCAGAAGATTTCCACAGAAGTACAAACCCAGCAGGTCCCAAAGGAACATGCCGTTCCCCTCCCCAACGTGCATCTCAGTTCCTGGCACGAGCATCTTTCCAGCCACTCTGACTCTGCCCTCTCCTCCCACAGGCTAGCGCTCCCTAGGCCACATGTAGCATCATGTCTGTCAGAAGCATCCTCTTTCTGTTCTCCAGTCCCACCGTTATGATCCATTTTGAGCTCCATATTCTCCCACCTGGCTCACTGGCATAGCTTGTTAGAGGTCTCTCTGCCTCTCTGTCATTCAATCCCCTCCCATCTGTCCACTGGGTAAGCTGTGATGGCTATGCTGACACACCATCCCTGTGGTTCTCAAAGTGTGGTCCAGGACCCAGGAATATCAGCATCCCCTGGGAACTTGTAGGAAACTCTCTGGCCCCATCCTAGACCTACCGGATCAGAAACTCTAGGGTGAGGCCCAGTAAATGTGTTTTAACAAGCCCTTTGGTGACTTGGATGCCAGCTAAGGTCTGAGAATCGCTGAATTTGCCACTCCTCCCTAAGCATCTGGCTCAGATACAGGTGTTGTGGGCAGAGAGCAAGTGGTCTGCTGGCAGCCTCCTCCAGGAATGCCTTGGCTGCAGAGAGCTGCTCTCATACCCTTCCTGGGCAGTTCACATCCAGCAGCTGAGACAGGCCAGGGTCTGACGGTCTGGTCTTTGCTCTCCTGTTGCTCGAGCTCTAAGAGAGAAGATAAATCATTTCTCTAGTGACAAGCACTATGGAGGAAACAAAACCGGGCGAGGATGGAGCCTCCTGGGAGGGCTACTCTAGACGTACACGGTTCTAGGAATCATGCTGCTCTTACACTTACATGTTTACGTGTCTGCCTCTTCCCAGTAGTGGGCACCACAAGAGCAGGGACTGTCCCCAAGTTGCCTTTAGAAAGCCTGGTGCCTAGTGATGCTCTATAACCATCAGCTGGTGAGCCAGGAAATTTCAGAGATGATCACCATCCTCAAATCCAGGTATGAGAGACAAAAGGAGGAGTTTCTTCTTGAGGCTATTCAAATAACTGCTTCTATCTTAATCTGACTTTGAGTTTACCTGGGAAGGGTTCTCTCTGGGATCTGGTCCTCAGTGACTTTTATCCATTCCCCTTTCAACAGTGCCATGGATGGTGTTATTCCCAATAGGGGGACTTCACCCTGGATGAATCCGCATAGCCAGATGGTCCTGGCTGGTAGCCACCCTTGGGTAGGAAATGAAGCACTCTGGAAAATGCATGCAGAATTTATCGACTCTAACTTTAGGAATCCAGCGTGGAAATGTACTTCCAGAGGGTCCAATTTCCTGCTGGGGAATCATTCACTTGTTGAGTGATCATTAGAGCTGAATCCAAGAGTCATTAAAAAGGAGAACAGCTCTCCAGTGTCCATCTGGTACCTCACTGCTCTCCACATAGGCAGGCCTGAGCCTGGCTGCTTGCCTGCATATCTGAGGATGCACCCCAGGAACCTCTAGCTCTTAAAAAGCCCCTGAGGTGATTAGCCAACCAGCTCTACTGGAGAGCTCCAGCCTCTGAGGCTGTGCTGTGCTGGGAAAAGCAATCTGCAGGCAGCCAGAAAGCTCATCTCTCCTGACCCTCACAGGTCAGGAGAGGCACAGTTTTTGATGCACACCTCTCTCAAAGATGGGCTCCGGGGACAAAGCTTTGTTGTGCTGTTTCAAGCGTGAGCATCAGTATCACCTGGGAACTTAAAATGCTATCAAAATTAGTGTCTGAGTCAGACCTGGCAAGCTGCATTTTAACATCCCTTCCAGGTGACTCTGCTTCAAGTTTAAAGCTGGTGTTATGGAATGAAGGAAATACATTTACCTTTTGTTTTATATTTAAAAGTCTTTCCCTCACAGGTAAACTCTGGAAGACAAGGACCCATGATTCCTGAACCTTAAGGGTCACCTGTATTTTGTAGATCTGAAGCCTTGCCCTTGATGTTTCTCTCAGCCTTCAGAGTAGATGATCCTTCTCTCTGCCTTCTTTTTCAGTATTTATGTTACTGGGGACAATTAATAATATAAGGGGGGCTTCCCTGGTGGCTCAGAGGTAAAGAAATCTGCCTGCAAGGCAGGAGACACAGGAGACCCAGGTTCGATCCCTGGGTTGGGAAGATAGCCTGCAGGAAGAAACGGCAACCCACTTCAGTATTCTTGACTGAAAAATTCCATGGACAGAGAAACCTGGCAGGCTACAGTCCACAGGGCTGCAAAGAGTCAGACATGACTGATCAACTGAACACACAAGCACAATAAAATAAGGGACCAAGGAAAACAGCATTTAAGGCTGAAAGCATTCTATCTCACTTTTCATGATCAGCATTAGGTAACAGGTAGGTATTTTCTTCAGTTTCTAGAACTGAAAAAAGAATTGTCACAATTAAAAATGAAATTTAAAAAAAGAGCAAGAAAAAAATTACCAGCTTGACAGGTCACAGCAAATCTAAGGAGGAGAGCACCTTTAAATCCTTGCTACTCAGTGTGTGGTCCATGAACCAGTAGCATCAAGCTCACCTTGGAGTCTGTTGGAAATGCAAGCTCTCAGGCCCACCCACACCAGTGCCCTGGAATCTGTACTGTCACAAGATCCCAGGGTGCAAGTCTGGTAAGCTTTGAGAAGCTTGCTCCAGAGACCCCTTGTTTGGTCCACACCATTCCTATTATCCCACCAACAGATCACACTACCAGTTATTCAGGAGGTAAGCGCAGCCCAGAAATGTTAGGCCCAAACGTAAGTGAGTTGAACGCGAGATTCCACAGCCGACAGGGTTTAGAGGGAGGTGTGAACTGAGGTCTGTCTCCTAATGCACCACCTCCTGGCCAGAACAGGTGGATCATGTGGAGCTGGACACGCTGCAAGGGGTGCGGCCAGCCGGCCTTTACCAATCCTTAGATTCTTTCTCCGAAACGTCTCAAAGGGAAACGAAAGCATCCTCTGAGAGCCCTCAATCGGAACTCTGCCTGAAGTTGAATTTTTTTTTTTTTAGAAGAACAGCTGGTTCTCAAATTTTCTGCTTCGCCCACACACCAGAAGGAAGAAAATATACTTTAAGCAAAAGTGGCTCCCAAGGGCAGAATGGGTGGAAATGGAAGGGGCAAGGTGGGTATGATTGGAAAAAAGCCTCCCAGGTAACTGCACAGATCTGCACAATCTCAACACAGGGCCCTTGCCCACCCCTGTGTTTCCAAAGTCCCAGGGGCTAACCCATCGCCTGTATTCAGCAGAATTACACCAGCTCTCACTTTAGACCACAGGTTTGCCCACCCAACCCTGACTAAGTCGCAATCTGAGGTTAGGGCCAAGCTGTGCACTCTCAAGTTCTCCAATTTTAAAGTAAAGCTTGAGAAGCTCAGAGGAAGATAGATAATTATTGTTTTTCAACTTGGTCTTTGCATTTTTAATACCTGTGGTCAGGAAAGACAATTTGTATTGTTCAAAACAAATAAATACCATTTCAGCTCTCCCACTCTGCCCCGTGTAAGCATCTGACCGAAGTCCTTTGCAGATCACCCTGTGAGATAAAGGCACGGAGGGAGCCCAGCCACCATATATACACAGGCATGCAACGGAAATTTGTTGAATGAATGAGTAAAGGTATGTCTCCTGGGGATCCCACCTTAGGTTTTTCTGTCCCAGGATAAATTACAAGAACCCCCCCTAAATGGGCTGGACTTGTTTCTTGAGCTTCAGACCAATTAGGGGGTAATATCAGTCTTTAGTATGTGCCCCACAGTCAGCTACTCACATACAGAACTTGACTGTCAAGGCCAAATTCACACCTCTCTCTGCTTTGGCTTGTCAACAGGGAGCCTAAGTCAGACCTTTAAACTCTAATCTATAAGATGCCCAAGTTGCTGGCATTCAGAAATGTCAAGTCCTAAAAGACAGGATTCCTTTGGCTGTGCTTAGGATGTGCTGCACATATCAGGTCTGTCTGGACCAGCTGACTGTTCATCTCTGCAGAGACAAAAGGTTCCAGGGCTTGAGACCAAACTCTTTCTTGGTTGGTGGACTTTTGGACTTCGTTTATCCCTTCTACCCCTCTCCCTTCCTGAAATGAATACTCCTTGGTTCATGTGGTCCTGACCAGTAAATAACAATGGGAAAGGGGTCCAGCCTCACTAAGAGCCTTGTGCAGCCACCACCAAGCTCCGCGGTCCCCTTATCTTTCCCATCCAGTTAAGGTGAAATGAAACCCGGGGCTCTGGGAGCTGGTTACAAAGATGCACTGCTAGTGCTGACCATACAGTCAGCTGGAGACAGAATGTCAGGAGGACAGACAGGTTTTCAAAGCAAACTCCAGATGGCCGCCCTTCTCCTGCTTCCTGGATGGGCACTAGGGGTATGTTTTCATTTGGAATCCACAGGGTCAAAGTTCCAGATGAAGCTGCTTCACTGAGCTGGCTATTTCGGGTGCTCTTCTGATTCTCGAGGTGACGTCTCTTTGATCACTAGCTTTCCACTTGTTCCCACCTATCCCCTCTGTGCACTCAGCAGCAGCTCATGGAAACACAACACAGTGTGTGGACCGAGAGGCACAGGTGCCTTGAGAGGATGAATGGCCGTCATGGATGAAAGCAGCCCTGTCTTATTTGTTTTTTAATTACAAAAAAAAAAAAGGTTTTTGGTTGACCGCTTGGCATGTGGGATTCTAGTTCCCCAAAGAGGGACTGAACTGTGCCCCCTTACACTGGAAGCATGGGGTCTTAACCACTGGGCCACCCGGGAAGTCCCAGCGGCCCTGTCTTGAGCCAGGTGAGGTCAAGAGACTCAGCTTTCTTTCATCTGAGTACTCCCGGAAACAGAACAAGGGACACAGACAACGCTTTCTTTTTGAATGTTAATAGTAAGCGAGGGCTGAGCTTTCCCAGGATTGTCAAGCGCATGTATGTTATGGGCAACATTAGCGGCCAGCAGATCGCTGGGTAATCTGTCAGTGATCACAGGGAGAGTGAAACCACGAATGGTTAGGGTCCTTAAAACATCAGTATACTCTCAAAGAACACCAAGCCGTGCAAAAGCTGAACAACGTCCGCACGCATGGCAAGTTGCTTCAACCGTGTCCGACTCTTCGTGACCCCACGGACTGTAGCCCCCCAGGCTCCTCTGTCTATGGGATTCTCCAGGCAAGAACACTGGAATGGGTTGCCATTTCCTCCTCCAGGGGATCTTCCGGACCCAGGGATCAAACCTGTGTCTGTCTCCTGCATTGGCAGGCATGTTCTTTACCACTAGCACCACCTGGGAAGTATTAATCATGCTTGGCCTTCTAACGATAAGCCAATTACAAAGTTGTCTGGGCATATTTAGACTTTCAGATGTTGACACTTTGTAAGGCCATACTGCCTATGGGGCAGCGATGCACTCATTTATTGCTCTGTCCTAATAAGTGCTAAGTGCCTTGACCGTTCTTAACCATCTTAAAGGCCCTGGCCTCCTCTCCCCAGAGCAGGGCACACACGCAAAATGTAACATGGACACAGAGCCAGGGCAAAGAGTCTGTCTCTCCCCCTCTTCGGAGAAGGCAATGGCACCCCACTCCAGTACTCTTGCCTGGAAAATCCCATGGACGGAGAAGCCTGGTAGGCTGCAGTCCATGGGGTCACAAAGAGTCAGACACGATCGAGTGACTTCACTTTCACTTTTCACTTTCATGCATTGGAGAAGGAAATGGCAACCCACTCCAGTGTTCTTGCCTGGAGAATCCCAAGGACGGCGGAGCCTGGTGGGCTGCCGGCTATCAGGTCGCACAGACTCGGACACGACTGAAGCGACTTAGCAGCAGCAGCTCCCCCTCTTTCCCAATCTGTATGGAAGAAAAGAGATCATTCCCACAGAGCCGTGACGAGGTGTAGTCACCTCTGCTCAAACGCAAACTCAGGCATGTATGCCAGAGGGGAGACAGGTGCAAGGTATACCAGACAGCCATGAGTTTGGGGCCCCCAGGATTGCTCGAAGCCCCTCACCCAACACCGCTGCCTCACTGGGTGCGTCCGGGAGCCTTTCCCAAGGGCCCCGGTGTCTGTGGAGGGGGCATGGCCATTCCTCTGCCCCTGGGGGCTCACTGAATAACCACCACGTTCAAAAATTGAAAGAAAGACCTGGGCTCGTTTCCTTGTAGCTTTGGAAGGCACTTCAAGTTCTAACACTACATGGTTCTAGAATGCTAGGAGGAGAGGCAAAGAGGAAGGTGCGAGAAGAGAAGTGTAAGACTAATAGAGAAAATACAGTGTTCTCAGAAACATTAAAACCCCGTCTCCCTCTTTCTCTGGGGCAATCGCCCCATGAACTCCATAAAGGAGCTGACTGCTCTGACAGCGCATCAGGTTAGCTTTCCAAAGGCTTTCTCCCAAACATGGAGAACAGTCTCATTCTTTTGAAAAAGAGCATCTGCCCTCCTTAATGTGCCCTGAGTCCCACCTGGAGACCCCTTGCGAAACTGCCTAAGAGCTTACATTTCCTAGGCAGTCATTCTAATAGGTTTAAGTTTGGACACATCCATCAATTGTAAGAAAACATAGGTGGCCAGTAATTCCGACCAGTTAGCTCTGAGTCCAGTGAAAAAGAGAGCCAGAGGTCGAGGAAGGGTGGGGAGGGACAGGGACCAGCATTTATTAAGCGCAGCGATTAGACACTGTTCACACATTATCACATCTGATCCCAATGACAATCCTGCAAGGCAGTTAATAATGCTCTCATCTGACACGTGAGGAAAGCAGGGCTTAGAGAGGGACCACAGCAAGGTTAGCCACCGCCGGCGAGTGGGATAAAGTCCAGCACAGCCAACTCGAAGGCTCAAGTGCACTTCACTTAGGAGCAAAGTCTCAGAAAACACGAATTAGACGACTGCCCTGTGAGATGGTGTGAGTGTTTATGTGCCACGTGTGTTCCAAATTCGGGATTCCCTGGAACTAAAAGGCACACTACCACCCCGCGACTGTCCGCGTCCTCACCGACGCCCCAGGTCACCTGGAAGGCACTTCAAGTTCGAACACTGCATGGTTCTAGAACGCTAGGAGGAGAGGCAAAGAGGAAGGTGCGGGAAGAGAAGTGTAAGACTGATAGAGAAAACACAGTGTCTCCGAAACATTAAAACCCTTTCTCCCTCTTTCTCTGTGGCAATCGCCCCATGAACTCCATAAAGGAGCTGTAGTTACTTGGAAGGGCACTTCAAGTTCGAACACTGCATGGTTCTAGTTCTAGAAACTACAGCCTTCCTCCTGATAGGGGCCAGGGACCAGCGGGACACACAGCCAAGCGTTCAGAGCTTCGTGGGGCAGCCCCTGCCCTAAAGGCTCAGGCCCACCCTTCTCCATCCATCCAGAGAAGCAGTGGGCTTACCGCCCCCGCATCACTTGGCCCGCGAGCCCCTGCTTGGTCAGCTCCAAGAACTTGCTCTTCCTAGGGACCCGAAAGGATTCTGGAGGACTGTTCATCCTTGTTACTCCTATCATGCTGAGGAAGACACAAAGCAAGCAAGGAAGCATTCCCTCCGCCTCCATAACCAGTTCATCACCAGGTGCTTCTTCAGAGTCAAGGGGAGGGATATCCACATGCCCTCCTGTCACAGAGTGGCTGCCAGTTCTGGTAGCCTCTCCTCCATGCTCCCAGGAGCTCCTCAGCATATGTTTCCTGAATAAGATGGTTAAAAATAAGCACAGGGGGAGGGAGGGTACTTGGCAAGGCAGTTAGATTTTTTTTTTTTTTGGTAAAGGCAATAATCAAATGGAGAGTAAGAGAAGGCTGAAGATTCCTGGAGATGAAGGCAGGTTAGGATGGGGAGTGAGAGGCAGGGGGCCTGCAGCCCTCCTATGGGATCTTATACTCCTATGTTGCTTCGTCTGTGCTTGCCATCATCTCGTCACCCCTTGTTTCCACCCTTCAGGGATGCTTCCAAAGGTTCCTTTCTTCTCTAAAGCTCTTTGGATGCTAAGACTCTTAATCTGAGATGGGAATTAAGATTGTGCCAGTAATTCTGTGGCTTTTCCCCCTCCTTCTCTTTAAATTGAGGCTTATGCTCTGGTATCAGCAAACACAAGCTCATTATAGGACAATTTGTAAATTAGAGAAACAAAGAAAAATTTAAGCAGAATATCACTGTGCAAAGACAACCACTGCTAATACTTTTGGTGGATTCCCTTCTAGGATGTTTCCTACGTGTTTAATTAATATGTGTATAGCTGATTATTCATAAAGACACACACGGTTTTGTTCTAATGGTGCCACAGTATTACAAACTCTTCCAAATTCTCTTCATGCACCATCTAACACACTATCATATGGACACAGTGTGCTAGGAATTTCTGCTATTTAGGGGCTCATTTCAATTCATTATAAACAACCTAAAATCACCTACTATGGTAGCAATAAAACCTCACCCTTCTACCCTGTGCTGTACTTAGTCGCTCAGTAGTATCTGACTCTTTGCAACCCCATGGACTGTAGCCCGCCAGGCTCTTCTGTCCATGGGGATTTTCCAGACAAGAATACTAGAGTGGGCAACCATGCCCTCCTCCAGGGATTGAACCCAGGTCTCCACATTGCAGGCAGATTCTTTACCATCTGAGCCACTAGGAAAGCCCAAGAATACTGGAGTGGGTAGCCTATTGCTTCTCCAGGGGAACTTCCCAACTCAGGAATCGAACCAGAGTCTCCTCCATTGCAGGTGGATTCTTTACCAGCTGAGCTACCCGGGAAGCTCCCCATTCTATCCTATGTGCTCATAATGCTTATATCCACATGTCTAAAAAAGATCCCAAGTAAGTTAGTTTAAAATCATAATGTCTTTGTTTTTGAAAGTAAATCAGGAGGCTTTTTTTTTTCCCCCAGGTACATACTTGTGATAAACAGATGGCAGCTCAGGGGCCTAGAGAGTGAAGGACCACAGACACTAAGGCCCTGAACTGTGCGATCAGAAAGGAAGCAATAGACTGTTTCTTACATCTCTGATTGACAGAAGAGGTGGGAGTTTTCCTAGGTAGTTTCTTCCATCTGCAGATAAACCATTCTCACCTTTATTTTTCCCCCTCTAGCTTTGTTTTAATGTCTCTTTAGAGATTTGTCCTGAGATCAACCTGTCAGGACCCTCAGGTACAAAAGGCCAGCAGATCACAAGCCAGAATTCAGTGGGAATGTCCACTGTTCACTGTGGGGCCTTTAACAAAACGGTCCAGACCCAGGACAGCACCCCCAACTTCTTCAGTGGAGGAGTCCTTCCCACATTCTCAGTGTCTAAGCAGGTCACATTCATTAGTTAAGGTGAGAGTCTGAAGAACACAGACTCTGGAGAAAGGCTGGCAGGACCTAACCTTTGGCTCTGCCACGCACCAAGAGTTCTGACTCTGGGCAAATGGCCCCCTTGTTCAGGCCTCAGTTTCCTCATCTATAACAAGGGGACAGAAATCATTCCGGCTTCATGAGTCAGATGTTTCTAAAACGGGGTGCACAGGGCTTGGCACACAGCAAGTCCCGTCTGTTCCTGCGGTGGTCATACAGACCGGGCCCTCCCTCAGTACAACACAGACGGGATCCTCAGCCTTGACTCTCCACACCTGGCAGAACCATTCCCCAAACACACCAGCTGGGGACGTGGGCAGGAGGAGGGGCTGTGGCCGAGCGCCACCACACTGCACGCCAGAAGCTAGAGCCACCCAAACTCAGAAACAGAAGGAGAGATGGGATGCCGCAGTGTTCATAGTCATCTCTGGTGAAGAAGAGAGTGGATTCATCCAATCATTCAATAAAAATGTAACTAGCACTGAGTACATGCGTATCTTGAGGTAGGCGCTGGAGCTATAATGGGAGCAAAAGAGCTGTGGTTCCCTGCCCCTCAGCGCTTACAGTCTGGAGATGTGGGGTGTGGGGATAGCAGTGTAGGTACAGCTATTTATTTTTTTAATTAAAAAATTTTTTTTTAATTTTTTAAAAAGTTATATTAATTATAGTTTTATTGAGATTACTTCAGGGCCATGTATGTAACACATATGAATTTATTTCATTCTTGCAACAGCCTTCTAAGGTAGGCCTGTTTGATGGATGAGCAAACACAGGCACAGAGAGGTTAACCAGCTTGCCCAAGATCACACAGCCAATAGGGTCAGAGCCAGCATTTGAGCCCAGGTCGCCTGGCTCCAGAACCCAAGTCCTGCATGTACAGTTGCCTTCTGTCTCTGTAGGCAGTTATGAATCAAATAATCATCCAAATGTAAAAACGCAGCTAGCACTTGTGCTGCAAAGAAACGGTTAAGAGCCTGTGGGCCTCCACGATGCTAGCAGTGTGGGTGGAGGTGAGTTTGACTGAGTCAGGGAAGGTTTCTCTGAAGAGGTGAGGTTTGTGCTGGGAATCCCAGGATGAGAAGGCATTAATTAGGCAAAGAGGAGAGGTGAGCATTCCAGGCAACAGGGATAGCGTGTGCCAAGGGCCTGTGGTGGGGCAGAGCAGGGAGAGTTTATAGGACAGAAAGATGAGTGTGTCTGCAGCCCAGGTGGGGAGGGGCAGAATGGCTGAGATGAGCCCAAAGGAATCGTTAGGCATCTGGCCAGGGCAGGACCCTGTGGGCTGAAAGGAGTTTCCTCCCTACCCTCTGAGCAATGCTAAAATCAATGAAGGGCATGAANCAGGGAGAGTTTATAGGACAGAAAGATGAGTGTGTCTGCAGCCCAGGTGGGGAGGGGCAGAATGGCTGAGATGAGCCCAAAGGAATCGTTAGGCATCTGGCCAGGGCAGGACCCTGTGGGCTGAAAGGAGTTTCCTCCCTACCCTCTGAGCAATGCTAAAATCAATGAAGGGCATGAAGAACAGATCTGCATTTGAAAAGGATATAGGGCTGCAGTCTAGAGTCAGGCTGGAGAAGGGCCANCCAGGGCAGGACCCTGTGGGCTGAAAGGAGTTTCCTCCCTACCCTCTGAGCAATGCTAAAATCAATGAAGGGCATGAAGAACAGATCTGCATTTGAAAAGGATATAGGGCTGCAGTCTAGAGTCAGGCTGGAGAAGGGCCAGACCACGTAAGTAGTGCAGCAAGAGAGGAAGGTGGCCTGACAACAGGAGAAAAGTGAAAGTGAAAGGGGGCTCAGTCGTATCTGACTATCTGCGACCCCATAGGACTGTTGCTGCCAGACTCCTCTGCCCATGGAATTCTCCAGGCCAGAATACTGGAGTGGGTTCCCTTCTCCAGGGGATCTTCCCAACCCAGGTCTTCTGCATTGCAGGCGGATTCTTTACCAGCTGAGCCACCAGGAAAGCCCTAGAATACTGGAGCAGGTAGCCTGTCTCTTCTCCAGAGGATCTTCCCAACCCAGGAATCGAACCGGGGTCTCCTGAATTACAGGCGGATTCTTTACCAGCTGAGCTACCAGAGAAGCCCAGCTAACGGGAGAGCAGTGGACAAATCAGAGAGATAACGAGAAGACAGCACAACTAGGATCAAAAGCATGAAAACAAGTACTGGCACGTGAATGTTCACTGCAGCACTACTCACAGAGCTAAAGAGAAACGACTCAAGCGCCCATCACTTGATGAACAGACGAACAAGTGTGCTATTTCCATATGTTGAAACAGTACTGAACCACCCCCTAAATGATACCTGCTACCTCGTGAATGAGCCTCGAAAACATACGAGGGAAAGTAAACAGATTCAAAAGGCCAAATATTGTATGAAATGTCCAGAACAGGCAAACTCATAGAGACACAAAGCAGACTGGTGCCCAGGGGATGGAGGGAGGTGGACTGACCTCTCAATAGATACCAGTCATTTTTTTCTAGATGATGAAAATGTCTTGGAACTACACCGAGGCGGCAGCTGCACAGAGTTGTGAAGCTACTGCATGTCAATGAATTGTTCACTTTTAAGTGGACTCTTGATTAATTTTATGGTTTATGTCAATAATTTTAAAAGTGACTGGCAATGGACTAGATGTCTAAGATAAAGCAGAGGAACCATTCTCTCATTCAACAGATGCCATGTGCTATTCTAGTGCAGCTGTGATGTTGGGCTGTCCCTGGATCAGGCGGGGAGTAGGGGAGCAGGAATACTGCACTGAGGAGGTTGCCTCTAGACAGGGTTACCCCAGCCTTCTCTCCACGTGGTTAGAACGCACGTGGGCGAGGCCTGCACAGCCTGGTAATTCTTGGACTATAGAAGCCTCGCTGAAGCTTAAAAAAAAAAAAAAAAAAAAGACAGTTTTAGGGCAAATAAAATAAGTCCTCTGTCCCAAATCAGACACCACACTTGTGAGTAATGATTGAAACTAATTATTCTAAGTGGAAGCAGTTCTGAAAATAGCAGAGTTTGGGAGAATTTTTGTGGCTATTTTAGAAGCGTGCAAGAGAATTGCAGGCAGAGTCATGTACCCCACGTCAGAGCAGAAACCCTGGGATGGTCATGCCATGGCTTGCACCCAATATGCCGTTCCACAGATCCTAACGTTTTTACATGGCTAGAGAAACACGCCAACAATGAAGGTGGATGGCATAGAGTTGCAGTTGGTACTTCCTACTGACACACTGAGCCAAAAATTCAACAGGAAACGTCAACCATACATATTACAACAGTTTACTTATAAAGCAAAAAGGCATCTTCATCAAGCAGATGTTAACATTTCCAAAGACAAACCATGGTGACTTAGCCAACCACAGGTCTTCCTTTTCTCGAGTCTTCTCTCCTCTTTGACATTTTCAAGTGAACAGGCTCAAAGAATAAGATGGGTATAGATGGAGGAAGGACGGTCTCTAAGCACCAACAAACACACCACTGATGATTACTAACAGCATTTGTATTCATTAGCAAGAGAAAGGGTAGGGGCAGAGGGGGAGAAAGGCAACATAAAAGGGTCGGAAACGACGGCGTAGGTATTTAAATCCGAAGAAAATCATGCAGGAGCAGAACAAAGCTGGCACTTCACCTTAGTACCCCATCCCTAATCTCCCACACGAACACCTACATATTTTTTTAACCCCCAAGGATACATTTTCTCAATCCATAAACACTAAAGACTAGATCTCTCTTAGACTCACTCTACGGCAAGCCTCCAGCACTTCCTATATGTGTTTCTGTGAAGGATGCAGAGTTATTTAGAAACTGTCACATTAAACAGAATTAGTACTTATGGACCCTCAGGGAGACTGTTCTGGTGGCCATTTTTCTTATAAAATGCCAGCCTCCAGCTATATTCTAAATGGTGTTTATGCAGCTTCCCATCCTCAAGAGCAATAATCATAAAGACTTCAAAGCTGTGGGTGAAAGTATTACAGATTTATGACTTATTTTATTTTGATTTGCATTATGCCAAATCCTAGTCACTAAAGCCTGCATATTTCCTATTTTATTTCAGGGCAAACCACATAGATTTGATTGTTCTTTTCTGTGTGGGCAGCTAGGGATAGAA
This sequence comes from Oreotragus oreotragus, assembly GCA_006410675.1. Lineage (NCBI taxonomy): Eukaryota > Metazoa > Chordata > Mammalia > Artiodactyla > Bovidae > Oreotragus > Oreotragus oreotragus. Next base: position 39,466 of record SJYX01019816.1, on the reverse strand, counting down.
AGACCTACAATTTTTCACTCCCAGACAACTTATGGCAGTAAGAACTATAGGCGGAAGTTCATGAAACAGAGTTCCATCTTGGAGGATGTTCTGAGACTCTCTGATTCTCAATTTTCTGTGCTAATAGGAGGAATGGAGAGACAGACCCCCCCAAACTATCTTTCAGTTAACCTCCTTTCTCATCATGTTTTTGGCCAAAGGAAATTAAAATTAGCCAAACGGCCTGATGTAACTTTCACAGGCTTTTCAGGCTCCCTTCAAATTACTGGAAGTGGGTGGAGTGACAGCTAACAAGACAGAGGGGAGTGTCACAGAGATCAAGCTGATCAGATGGGGGCCACGTGGATGTCAGGACCGTGCCCTGCAGGCATGACGATGGAGGCCTTTACTGGCACGCTTGCCACATGCCAAGCACCAAGGCTGGCTCTTCACGCACACCGTGGATGCCACCATACCATGGCTCTGCGAGGGAGGAGTATCCTTGCTCAAGAAAGGAGGAATATAGGGCTAGAGGGGTTAAGATCACCCACAGGGCAAACGGCTGAGCCAGGATCCAAGTCCACATCCATGAATGGATTTGGAAGCTACTCGGCTTCCAGATGAAGCAACTACAAGGAGGGCAGTAAAAGGGTCAAACTTGCATTTCAGGAGGGTTACTCTGGTAACCATACAAATGAAGGACTGAGACAAAAATTACAGAGACCAGGTAGCAATTGCATATGTTTTAACTTTTCTCTCCGCATTCACAGTTTTTAGAAATTTCACTTTTCTAGAAAGTCATACTATAAATATCAATTAAAATTGGCTTGAACTTTATCAATACAGCACATGTGTAAGTGCACACACATACATACACTTTTCTCTTCATAAATAAAAGGTGATTAAGTGCTGTTACTAAATAAATTAAGCAGCAAAATGACATTTTAAAATGTCCCTGCCACATCTTAACATGAAGGCTAAAAATAAGTGTTACTTCTTCTCTTGTTCACAAATATAGCCAGGCAAGCTAAGTGTATAACAAGGATGTCTGGGTGATGAGGAAGAAAATGAACAATCAATACACAGCAATTTATTTTCTAACTAGAGGTTTCAGCCAGATGGAGAGAGGGAGTGAAACAAAGCAGGTCTGAAAGAGAAAGATCAGCAGTAATAAAAAAAAAAAAAAAAAAAAGCAGGAGGGAAGGCTCTGGCACCCCCACCCCCACTCAGCCTCAGAGCTGGTGCAAATTTGGGTATTCAGGCAAAGCCCCAGAAATTGTTACCTTCCCTTCCAGGTTCAGCCCTTCAGCTTATAAATGGTGGGGACTTTGTTTTAGTCCTGAGTACTTCTGGTCCCTCTGGATCCAGCGGGACGCATCAGGAAGATGCTCTGTGACCCAACAGTGTTTCTACAGACCCACGGAGATCTGGTGACTGATCACTGGTGTAGGAAGCCACTAACCAGTGCCTAGGAGGGCAGGCACTTTCAGAGTAGCTCACACATGGGGAGCTGCTCTCTTTCCTCTGGCTGTTCTTCTTCCAACCTAATTAATTCTGCATATGAAAATAAGCCTGCATTTCATGGACAAAGGTTAGTGGGGACGGACCTAGGGCAAGAGAAGAAACTCACCACTGAGTGTGGTGAGGAAACGAATCTAGAATCTAGAAAGGGGTCTTGGATTTTTCTCATAAAGGATATCTGTATGTTGTTCTGAATTTCTACAAAGATAGATCAACATCTCTAAAGGTGGGCTGGATGCTTTCCAAGAAGTCTGGAGTCCGGTTAAGGTCCAAACTCACCATTTCAATGTCTCCCAAAGGTTCACAAAAAAATATTTTATCAACTGTCGGAAGTACTCATTCTAAGTGGGTAGTTAACAGATTTGATGGATCTCTCCACTGAATTAATTCTGGCAAAGCTGGCCTTAATGACCAACTCAATCAGGATGATTTTACCTACTGAGAACATCCAGCATAAATCTTTTTAGCAACTGAGCCAAAGAGTTTCACTTGCCTGCCCTTCTGTTTCATTTTAAATTCTCAACTGGCCTACACTTTGCTGAATCAAAGTCATGCTCTCAAGAAGTGAATGAATGAATCATTCACAAAACATCTCGGAATTCTCTAAAATAGTGCATTAAAAGTTCTCTCAGTACCAGCTCATTGTTAGCATTTCCTGATAACAGAAGCATTTGAGGGTGGGCCAAATAAAATAGGAAACTGCATATAACTCCTGTCATCACGGCTATGTGAGTGTTTGTATAAGATGATGGCTACATGCAACAATTTTGAGGGGGATGCAATGAGTTGGGCATATTTTCTTACTGTTGAAAAGCAAAAAAGAGTTAAGAGACTAATGAGGCAGGAGGGAAAAGTGCTTAGGATATACCCGAGGGTAAGCAGAGCCTTTCCAGTGCTGGAAAAAAAAATCCTAGAGCAGGCTGTCTTCCCCTCTTCCAAGCCAAAAAAAAATGGTTTAGAATAGCAGTTTTCAAGTATTTCTGACCATGACTCATAGCAATAAATAAAATTTTATATGGCAATCCAATATAATGCTGTCTTCCTGCCAACTATGTATGTATATACCTGTATCTATCTACCCATACATCCTTCTATCTATCCACTTGTTCATCCATCTACCCACTCATCCATCCATCCATATACATATAGTGAAACAAATGATGGCTATAACTTAGTCAACTGATTTCATAACCTATAATTTGAGAACCAAGCTCAAATATCTCTTACTACGAAGTCTCTGGTCTTACTAGAGTATCATAATGCGCTGTACTTTCATTTCTGTCTTTGCTAAAACCAAATGAAATGTTTTGCTGAACTTTATGTAGATCATGCCTTAGAAGTCTCCTCAAACAAATGAAAGTGTGTCACTACAGTTGAACGAGCTTTGGAACACTGAGTGAGTATGAGCCACCTGTGGCCCCAGCCCAAATAAAATGTGGCATGTATGGTCTCAGTCGTATCTGAGTCTCTGCAACCCCATGTACTGTAGCCTGCCAGGCTCCTCCCTCCATGGGGTTTTCCAGGCAAGAATAAGAAGGTTGCCATTGCCTTCTCTAGGGGACCTTTCTGACCAGAGATTGAACCTCTCCTGAATTGGCAGGTGGATTCTTTACCGCTTGTGCCACCTGGGAGGCCCCTTCATTAAGACATGGTGCCCAGGAATACAGCCAGCTTTCAAAGTCCACCTGTTTCTAACCAGATTAGCACCTAATTTTTCATCAGAAACAATGAAGGTCAGAAGGCAGCAGAATGACACATTCAAAGTGCTGACAATGAAGAATCTTATATCAAGGAAAAAAACTTTCAAAAATGAAGATGAAATACACTCCCAGACTAAAAACAAACCAAAAAACTATGAGAATTTGTTCCTGGCAGACCTTCCTGAGATGAAACACCAGAAACCTTTGTCAGGCTGAAAGCAAGTGACACCACAGATGAGGCCAGCAAAATTCTCTTTAATTGATGATAAACTGATTCTTAGCAGAGCATGGAGAGGGCTGATTTTTCAAGGCCCCCTCGACTTTCAAGCATGTATGAAATGATCCTTCTGCTCTTGTTATAGGCCTTGTTTTGGCCCCCGCCTAAGTTTGCATTCCATATAGCTATTATAAGATTTCTCTTCTTTTGCTCTATAACTCCAGAATCACTTAGGAGGCTAAGAAGTAATGAAGATGTTAGTATGAAGACAAAGAAATGGAACCATCAAGGAGAGTGTTCCCAAGGACAACCATAGCAGCTAAAAGACAGCAGTTGGTTCAGGCTCCCCAGTTCATGCAGCTCACCTGGATAAGACAAGCTCTAGGAATGATTTCCTTCCTTTTCCCATTCCTAAATTCACCACACTGTATCTAAATGGCTGCGAAAATTTTAAAAATATTTTTAACACAAAATCATTATTTATGCATTATAAAAACAGAACTGACTCATTAGAAAAGACCCTGGTGCTGGGAAAGATTGAAGGGAGGAGGAGAAGGGGATGACAAAGGATAAGAGATGGTTGGATGGCATCACTGACTCTATGGACATGAGTCCGAGCAAGTTCTGGGAGTTGGTGACGAACAGGGAAGCCTGGCATTCTGCAATCCATGGGGTCACAAAGAGTTGGACGCAACTGAGCAACTGAACTGATAGAAACCTAAATAGGTACATAGGCCAAAAAATGGGTAACTGCATATATAATTTTTAAGTACAATATAAAATTATTTCACAATAATTTTTAATAGAAAGCCAAAAACATTTTTAGTAAAAATACTTTGGGTTAGTAATCATGTATGGATGTAAGAGTTGGACTGTGAAGAAGGCTGAGCGCCAAAGAATTGATGCTTTTGAACTGTGGTGTTGGAGAAGACTCTTGAGAGTCCCTTGGACTGCAAGGAGATCCAAGCAGTCCATTCTAAAGGAGATCAACCCTGGGATTTCTTTGGAAGGAATGATGTTAAAGCTGAAACTCCAATACTTTGGCCACCTCATGCGAAGAATTGACTCATTTGAAGACTTGGATGCTGGGAGGGATTGGGGGCAGGAGAAGAAGGGGATGACCGAGGATGAGATGGCTGGATGGCATTACTGCCTCGATAGATGTGAGTCTGAGTGAACTCCAGGAATTGGTGATGGACAGGGAGGCCTGGCATGCTGTGATTCATGGGGTCGCAAAGAGTCGGACACGACTGAGCAACTGAACTGAACTGAGAAGTTGGTAAGAGTAAACCATGATTTATTAGATTAACTGGGATAGGAGCTAGGCTCCTAAAGGTTAAGGACAGCTCAAAGGGGATAGAAGCTGGTTGTGTAAGGCGGGAATTTACATTCAGGATAACTATGAGTACGGAACTTCCCTGGAGGCTCAGTGGTTAAGACTCTGCACTTCCAATGCAAGGAGCATAGGTTCAATCCCTGGTCAGGGAATTAAGATCCCACATTCTGCAGGGTGCAGAAAACACACACACACACACACACAAAGACAACTATGAGTACATAAAAGAAGAGAAATAGGACAGAAGCAAAGAGAAAAGTAGGACAAGTAGCAACACATTTCAGATTTCAGGAGACCTGAAGATGTCTCACGTTACCAGGGAAGAAAATGATGCTAGAAAGAAAGGAGTGAAGAATGGGGTCACGGGTATTCTATGAACCAGATAATCTCCTTAGAATAACCAATATGGGATCAAGCCATAAATCACAGTAAGATAACCCAGGGATGCAGTTTCTGTGCCAATGGGATGCAGTCTCATCTAACACCTGACTGGCCTCTTACCACATGAAGGACCCTCCCTGCAGATCTTGAACACTACGCCTTCCTGGGAAGGGGGAGCCATCCACTCTGAGACACACTTCCTCACGAGGCTCCCATTTTGCAATGAGAGAAGATGTTCCAGCGTTTCTGAGGTAGAGAAATAAGTGTAACTGCTAATGTTTTCCTCAACACTGACATGAGTCACAGGTAGATAGGAAAGATAATAGTCTTGCCAACAGCTGTATGGGTCTCCTAGCCCAGCACAAAGCCTGACACAAGTACTTAATAAAAATTGGTGGAAAGGATGCATACATGTACTTTTACATAGTTGTAATTAGAGCAGGCACAACTGCTTATCCTCCTCTTTGTAAACATTATATCAAATTTATACAAAGCTTAATGATTATCAGTTTTAATAGCCACCACACACCAGTCATGGGCAGACCTACCATAGACTGTTTAAACTCACCCTTTCCATTGAGCAGTGAGCTGCCTGCAATGATTCATAATTATAAAGCATGCTGTCAAATGCTTTCCCACATTTTTATGGATCATTTCCTCTCGATACACTCCTAGGAATCTACCTTGGTCATAGCGTAGGGATATCTCAAAGGCAATGAAATACACTGCCTCAGAGCTTACAAAAGGACAATGTCTTATCACCACCCTCCTCAATGAATGGGGAGGCTGGTGCTATCACAACTTCAGTATTACATATTATTGTTTAAAAACATTTACCAATGTGATAGTACATTTAAAATGATCCCTCATTGTTTACTTTAATTATCTTTGAAAGCTAATAAAGCTAAAAGCAATTTAAAAGTCCTATTTGTGAACTTTACTTTTTGCTCACTTCAAATAAATGCTTTTCATAATAAGAGAAAGGTAGTGGGAGCCCCTAAATATACATGGTATATTGTGATGGTTTTAAAAGAATAGGAGAAAATTTTAAATAAGAATAAAGAAAATAAGGAGTTCATTGAACTGTGAAGCCTGGCCCGTAATTCACCAAGATGCTCCATTTTCTGGCAGCTGAGGGGCCTGCAGGGGATTCCAGCCAAGAGCCCTATCTCGAATGGGGTCAGGACCCAAGTGTGCAGTCTGCAAAGTGGAGCTGGTGAGCAGCTGGTTGCGGTGGCCCCTGTGGGCCTGAGCTAGACTCCAAGCAGCGAACAGGGGGAGGCTGAGCTTCACAGGGGTCCCCATTTCTGCTCATTAGCCCTTCACGGAAGTAGCAAGCTGTCTGCTGGAAGGGATTTAGCCAGGAACATGAGTACAAAGAGTTTAACCATAATTAGGCACTGATTGGCTCAACTCACTTTAAAAATCTAACAAATACATCAATACTGATTATTCAAGATAGCATTCAAATTAAGCTCTGACTATCGGCTTCTCTAGGCTTCCCTGGTAGCTCAGTGATAAAGAATCCACCTGCAATGCAAGAGACACAGGTTCAGTCCCTGGGTTGGGAAGATCCCCTAGAAGGCATGGTAACCCACCAGTATTCTTGCCTGGGAAATCCCATGGACAGAGGATCCTGGCAGGCTACAGTCCACGGGGTGGCCAAACAGTTGGAGACGACTAAACAACAGCAATGTGAAGGACTAGGCGTGGGAGAAAAACAAACCCGGGTTGCTGAAGAATCTTACCCTGATATTTTAAAATCCACACAGGGTACTATTTTGTAAAAGGCACATCTTATGTTAAGATTCTTGAAGCAATTCATTGTGACACTGACCCTACGGAGGGTGTGTTTGCAGCACGTTCTCGTCCTCGTCCATGTTCCTCATGGCCTTCCTCTGCAGTGGCCCCCCACTCTCTGTGGCCCTCACATCCCTGAGAGTTCCCCTGTTCTCAGATGCTCCCCCGAGAGGGTCCACATCCTGAGCCCCGAACCTCCGCCTTCCTTCTCCTCCAACCTCCAGCCCATGTTCTCTGTCTTTCCTGTGGGACCAAGGAGCACGCACGGAGACAAACAGCACAAATCCATGTCTGTTTTGCTACCAGGATTAGACCTCAGTTTAAATTCTTCATCACCTGGACCACGGACTGACTGTCTGGATCTGCTCCCAGTCCTGGAATATGCAGAGACAGAAACCCCCATAAAGGCCACTAAAGCTGAAGACGAAGATAAATGAGACCAGAGAACACAGGCGGTGCTCACACTGAAGAGCGCACTGGGCGAGAGCTGAGGCCACCAGGGCAGGTCCTGATTCTACCAACACAGCTGCTATGGGCCCAGGCAAGAAGGACACTTCAGCACCTCTGTGTCCTGTCTGCAAAGTGACAGATAACAGGGCTGGACTCAGTGGATTAAACAGTCTCCCTGAGCTCTGACATTCTGGGATTCCATATATGCCATTCAAGCGTATTTTTATAATTCTATCTCCCTTGGCATGTAGTGCGATTTAGGCACAGCATAAGCACTCCACTGCTGCACAAACTAAATTAACAGGAAGTCTAAATCACAGAGAAAAACACTCCAAAAGGGCATAATAACAGAGTTAGAGCTCTGCAATATATGTGCCTGCAACGTGGGAGACCTGGCTTTGATCCCTGGGTTGGAAAGACCCCCTGGAGAAGGGCATGGAAACACACCCCACTATTCTTGCCTGGAGAATCCCCATGGATAGAGGAGCCTGGCAGGCTACAGTCCATGCAGTCACAAAGAGTCGGACATGACTGAGCGACGAAGCCCACACGCGTTTGCATGTGTGTATGTTTATAACATACCACCATCAATTAGAGATAGAAGCACTTGGCATCCTTAGTTTATTCACACAAATCTATGTGATAATCATTTACCTCTTATTTCCTTCTGAAAATCTCCAGGAAGCTACTAACTACTTAAAAATAATTTTTAAAAAAAATTTTGATTTGGGGTATAGCCAATTAACAATGTTGTGATAGTTTCAGGTGAACAGTGAAGGGGACTTAGCCATACATATACATGTATACATTCTCCCCCCAAATCCCCTCCCATTCAGGGTGCCACATAACATTGAGCAGCATTCCATGCAGGAAGCTACTAACTTCTAATTCCAACATTACTGACCACTAGGGTTCAGTTGGAAAAGTCCCTGCTTTGCCACCATGTGCAAACACCAAGTTCAATTTTTCTAGTCTGAGGCTTGCTGGTGAAATGTATATGCTTCATCTCACATGGAAAACACAAGAGGCCACAGAGATCATCTGCTCTACCTGCAGGAAAACTGGACTAAGAGTGAGACTTCACAATGGAAATTCTAGGAAAAATGTTTAGCTGCAGCATGGAGACTGGCAGGCATTTTGTCCTAGACAATTTCGCAAACGGGGTGGGGGCCGAGGTGGGGTAGGACAGGCGATGACTATGAGCTGGGCATCCTGAATCCCCAGGAGACCTGGCTCTCGCAGACAGCTCTTCAGGAAGACTTGGGTCTCAGTTAGGGTCAGCTGGTGCTCTGCCCTCTGGCCCTTCCAGGGAGAGGGTGACCTCCAGCTGGAGGGAACGGCCAAAGTATTGTTTGCAGCTTTGCAGGAAGCTGTTTGAAAGGGTCATTGAAAAGTGATCTTACTAAATCAAGCTGTACCAATATTTTTGTTTCCTTTCATGCAATGCCACATTTAAAGGCGTTAGATGGGGCCTGTCTATAAAGCCTGGGAAACAAGTCTGTGTGACTTAAGTTCAGAAAAACAAAAGCATCCTGCTCTTAAAGCACAGAAAACAGAGAAGGTGGGAAGACCTCCATCTGTCTCAGAGCAAGTCCTTGCTCTTGGCACCTAATGGATATTTGAAAAAAAAAAACAAAAAAACCCAAGCACTTTTTCAAAGAAAGGTCACATATCCTGACACTTATGCTCAAATGATAAAGAATCTGCTTGTCAATGTAGGAGACATGAGTTTGATCCCTGGGTCACAAAGATCCCCTGGAGAAAGAAATGGCAACCCACTCCAATATTCTTGCCTGGGAAGTCCCACAGACAGAGGAGCCTTGCATGCTGCAGTCTATGGGGTTGCAAAGAGTCAGACACAACTGAGCAACTAACACTTCCCAAAGTTCTAACAGATTTTTGGAACAAGAAGCAATTATTAATTGTATGGTCTATAACTTACTTTTTAAATAAATGACAAATAACTGTCACTTGTCTGGGAAATGCCTTTGTGTAATGTTGATGGAGAAGAGAAATTCAGAGACTTGACCTCCCAGATGTTCCCAGTCTCCATCCCAAACGATGACACCTGAATTAAGACAAAGTGTTTGAAGAGGCAAAAACTGGGAACCTGCTGATCTACATATGGTGATCATTGGGCAGGTGTTCACCACTCTCCTCTCCATTCAGATGAAACATGGAAGCCCCTAAAACCAGTAAGTTGCCCACTAAGGCAAAAAGCTGACACCTCAGAGGTTCTCTATGAAACTGGCCTAGTCAACAGCAGTGATCATGACAGTAACAGATACTCCTCAGGAGAACTTCTTGGACTTTGGTACACAAGAACCACCTCGGGTCTTGTCAGAATGCAAACTGAATCAGGCAATGGGGTGTGAGATTCTGCATTTCTAACACGCTTATAATACTGTCGGTCTGCAGACCACGCTCTGAGTAGCAAAGCTATTGCTATAGTTTACTGAGAACTTTCCTTGGTGATTCTTTAATTTGTCTGGGTAGGTGAGAATCCATAATTCATAAGGCTCTTTAGGGAATGTATCTTATTCTAACATGAACTGAACCAATCTTATCGCAAAAAATAGCACTAGGACAGGTATAAGCCATGCGTCACTCAAAATACAACTGGCTGCCAAGCTCAAGTCTACTGATCGCTTCTGGACTTTTCTAGAAATGTTTGCTACTTGCCTGCATACTGAAAGCTCAACAAGAGCCTGTAGTGTGAATGAATGATCGCACACAAATGAAAGAGGGAAGGAAACTGAGTCACCTTGGCTCCTGGCTGGCCCCTGTGCATATTTAACCTATCTTATTGGTCTTTCTACTGTCATTTATGGAGATAGGAGAACAGTACAAAACCATCATCAAACGTGGTGAGAAAGAGGGAGGAGGGAGGAGGAAGAGGAAGGGAAAACAACACAGGCTGTAGCTGACTCTGCGGGACCACTGAGCGCCAGGTGTGGAGTTAAGTCCTTTATACAGGCTGTCTACTTGATCTTCTCAAATCTTCTGTGAATTTTGGGTTATAAAGAGTCCCACTTTACAGACTGGCAAAGTAAACCACAGAGAAGGCTGATAACTCAAGATAACCCGCTTAAGAAGGACGAGGTGGCTCTGGGCCCAGCTGTGCAAACCCCACACTATAAGCTCCCTTTCTGTTGGACTCCACAAGCTGTTAGTATCCCACTTTGGGTTATAAAGAGTCCCACCTTACAGACTGGCAAAGTAAACCACAGAGAAGGCTGATAACTCAAGATAACCCGCTTAAGAAGGACGAGGTGGCTCTGGGCCCAGCTGTGCAAACCCCACACTATAAGCTCCCTTTCTGTTGGACTCCACAAGCTGTTAGTATCCCACACTGGCTTGGCTGTGTGGCCTCTCCACAAAGGGTATTAACACAACTCTAAAGAGCTATAGATATTTTTGATGCCTGATGCATCTTAGCACATGGTTGCCACGTGTTTACCAGTTTTGTCCAATTTTTTTTTTTAATTGAAGAGTAAACAAATACCTGTAGTGAATACTGAGAAGAAAATTGTTTCTGGAGGGGTAACTTTTTAAAAGTTTCAAGAACATACAAAGAATCTTCATGTACACCTAGTATGTTTCAATGGCTGGATTTGATAGGAGTAGTTAAGAATACATGAGTCGAGAACTTTGGCACTTAGGAAGCCCCTCTGCTGCACTAACTCATTTGATTCTCATGTCATCTCTCTGAGGTCAGGCGGGCAGCACCGCCCTTGTTCCAACTGTGATACAAATAGGCTGGAGGGACGTGAAATTCAGAGCCAGAGTTCAGATAGATACCTCCCTCCCCGCACATCACTGCCTGGTGCTTAAAGACTATTTGCTTTAGTGACAACCAGCAGACTGACCACTAATCAAAATATTTTAAATTATATGAGTAAAGGCTTCCCTGGTGGCTCAGAGGTTAAAGCGTCTGCCTCCAATGCGGGAGACCCGGGTTCGATCCCTGGGTCGGGAAGACCCCCTGGAGAAGGAAATGGCAACCCACTCCAGTATTCTTGCCTGAAGAATCCCATGGACAAAGGAGCCTGGTAGGCTACAGTCCGCGGGGTCGCAAAGAGTCAGACACGACTGAGCGACTTCACTTCACGTATGAATATCATGTGGGTGCTTACCTCGCTGCTGCTGCTGCTAAGTCACTTCAGTCGTGTCCGACTCTGTGTGACCCCATAGACGGCAGCCCACCAGGCTCCCCCGTCCCTGGGATTCTCCAGGCAAGAATACTGGAGTGGGTTGTCATTTCCTTCTCCAATGCATGAAAGAGAAAAGTGAAAGTGAAGTTGCTCAGTCTGTCCGACTGTTAGCGACCCCATGGACTGCAGCCCACCAGGCTACTCTGTCCGTTGGATTTTCCAGGCAAGAGTACTGGGGTGGGGTGCCGTTGCCTTCCCCGGCTTACCTCGCTAACCCATCTCTTTTACGTTACACTTAGAGAGACTAATTAACGACCATGGCCACATTCCTAGCACGAGTCCTGAGGCACCCAGGGAACTGCTTGGGAGGCCCACGGGGCGGCCCCTGGGCCACCCAGCACTCGGGCTGAACCCACAGCTGGCAAAAGGTCCCCAGCTGAGTGCTTGACTTGAACACGGAGAACTAAAACACACTGACTAGCTCCTTCCAGGGCACATGTGGGGCAGAGTTTCCCAAACCACAGAAGCAGCCCCCAAAGGAGTTCAAACTCATGAGCTTGACTATTCAACAGAAAAAAACACTGGTTTTAGAAATAAATCCATGGGGGTCAAATCCTTACTCTGCCACTTAGCTAATTTTCCTAATTAGAGCAAGTTCCCTAACCTCGCTGCCTCAATTTTAGCATCCACAAGCTCGGACAAGAACACATACAAGCAGAGATGGGGGGAAGTACAGCATCTGGCATGCTGGCAGCATTGGGTGTATGGTGTTTCCGGGCACAGAAAGCCTGCTCCAGAGCCTGGCCCACAGCAAGGCAAGCCTCTGCTTTCACTCAACTCTGAAAAAGCCAAGCAAGGGAGAGTTTGCAAGCGTTAATGGCCTATGAGCAATATGGGGGCATTCTGACTATAAATCTGCAGGGTTCACTGACTGTTATGAATACAAAATAACAGACCAACTTTGTTGCAAGTGCTAGCTCTGGCAATAGAGTGGAGTTTTTCCTGTGTGTGGCACTCTTCTCTAAGTTTATGAATCTGGGGTAGGAAGAATAAAATATTTACCTTTTCCAGGGCCTCTCTGTCAAGTAGTTCTTGCACAGCTAGCAGCTTGATGCTGTAAGAAAAAAATTAAAACCACACTTGAAAACAAAACCCTTCACGCCACCAAGCATAAGACAAATCATGAAAGCAAAGGCCTGCATTTCTACACCACCCCCAGTCTGAAGGTGACCTTTGGTTTGAGCTGAAATTACCATTTCAGAACTATCTAAAATGTTTCTGAATTGTAAAAATGATTTTACCATATAATCCAGCAATTCCATTTCTTGGCATATACTCACAAGAGTTGAAAACAAGGACTCAGATATTTGCACACCCACGTTCACAGTAGCATGATTCACAGCAGCCAAAAGGTGAGAACAACTTCAGTGTGCATCAGTGGATAAGTGGATAAACAAAATACAGGACATACATATGATAAAGTATTATTCAGCCTTAAGAGAAGGAAATTCTGGCACTTGCTACAACATGGAGGAAACGTGAAGACATCATGCTCAGTGAAATAAGCTGACGCAAAAGGACAAATACTATATGATTCTTCTTATATGAAGTCCCTAGACTTGTCACCCCAAAGGGACTGAGTGTAGAGTGGTGGTTGCCAAGGGCTGGGGAAGTGAGGAATGGGGAGTTCTTACTTATTGGGTATGGAGCTTCTGTTTGGGAAAATGTTCTGGAGATGCTGGCGATGGTTGCACACAAAATGAATGTGCTTAACGTCAGTGAAATGTACACTTATTAATGGCTGAAATAGTAAATTTTATGTTGCATACATTTCCCCACAAAAATTTCTAAACGCAATTGATAGTTGCTTATGTAAGCAACTTCAAAAATTCAGAGGAGTATAAAGAAGAAAACAGGTACCCATGTTCAGCACTAATCTTTCCTTGATGTCCCTCTGGTGAGAACAAATAGCTAAAATCACTCCTTATGAAGACGGCCTGCTCACCCGCTCATTTGTTACTGCATATAGATGGAGCCCTACTGGGTGCAGGAAGCCAAGAGCACCTGATGACTTTGACCTGCTCCCTGCCCACAAGGAGTTCACAGCCTCCCGGAGGCCAGGCTGAGGGAAAGGACCCGCAGGGTGCCAAGTGGACTGGCTGGGACGCTGAGAGGAGCTCAGCCTGGCTGAGGGCAGAGGCGGCTTCCTCTAGAAGGGACCAGGTGAGCCTTGCCTGGGGAGGGGACTGGGGAGAAAGGCAACCAGGGACAGAGGCACCACGGAGGAGAGAAAGGGCCTTGAGTGTATAGAACTCACCAGTTTCCAGCTTAGGGGCCAGAGCCCAGACTTCAGCCAGCAGCTGAGATGAGGGAGTTCAGATGTGTGGGAGCAGGTCCCTTCTGTGACAAGTTGCTTTTGAAGTGTCTGGGGACACAATGAGCAGGCAGCCAGGGCAGGCCTGCCCAGGGCACAGGAGGAAGTGGGAGCTTGGTGAGAGTGTTTAGGGGGCAGGTCGGCTCTCCGTGGTGTCATTCTGCTCCCTCCCCACCCAGCTAATCTGCTTGTGGCCACTGGTCATTGCACCCCTACCAACCTGCACAAGCTCTCCCGAGCAGAAATGGGCCCCACCTGTACCACACACCTCCCTCCAAGGAAGTTATGCCCGTAACAAGTTTCACCTCAGCCTAAAGAATTCTTAATAATCTCCCTATACAGACAGGCAGGCACTGCCCAACCAAATGCAAAGGTTTACTTAAAAGCAAATTCAGCAAATGTAATGCAAGTGTTAAAGGGCTACAAGAAACCACCACCAACAACAGTTTAGCAGACACCAGGGCTAACGGACAAGACCCTGTGTGTTCCCTCTGTCCAGTCACTGAGTTTCCTTCATCTCTTGGACATGTTTGCTTTTGCTGTTTCTCTGGCATGGAAAAGTCTTCCCCAAGACCTTGACAGCACCAATTACATCTAATTACATCATCCCAGGCTAAGTTCAAATATTAACTTCTCCAAGCAGCCTTCCTGGTCACCTTGGATTTTTTTTTTTTTTTTTTTTAATGTGCACTTACCAGTTGTTGTTTCGTCACGAAGTCATGTCTGACTCCTTTGCAACCCCATGGGTTGTAGCCCACCAGGTTCCTCTGTACAAGGGATTTCCCAGGCAAGACTACTGGAGCAGGTTGCCACGTCCTCCTCAAGGGGATCTTCCTGACTCAGCGATCCAACCTGAGTCTCCTGCACTGGCAGGCGGGTTTTTACCACTGAGCCCTCTGGGAAGCCTAAAGCATTTATTTGTCAGGTTGCTCTTGTCTGCTTCCTCTCACTACCAGGGAACCTCTTTGAGGCCGGGGTCCCAGGAGTCTTCTCACTACATCTGTGGTGTCTATAATTGACAGGAAGGACGCCCAGGAATTTATTTACTGGCCGCCCATGAGGGCCCAGGGGCTTGCAGACCAAGTTGCTACTGGTCTGGATAGCTAAAATCACTGGTCAAGCTTCAGTTTCTCTATCTGACAAGGAAGCCCTCCAATGAGATGACTCTGCGTGTTTTGCGTTTTCCTCAGGGTGGACAGTGTTACACACTTTTGTAGAAATGCCTGCTCTGTCTGGTGGCAGGTCAAAGCTACCAGCCCTTCCTCGGCACACTCTAATTCCCAATGCATACCTCTAGATTCCAGGTTATCAACATGGACAGCAAGTTACAGGCTAAGGAGAGTCCAGCTGTAACTCAAGTTTCAGAAGCATAAACTGCTTTTGAAATAACCACTGGAAAATACTTATATTGGAGGGACTTCTAAAACAGTCTCTTGTTCCTGCCCTTTTCTATAGTCATGAAGTCTGATTTAGGATCAGATATCAACAGGTTAGAGAAAGAGATTTAAACACTGTTGATAAACTCAACTCTCTTTTTCCCCCTATTCACAAAGATACTGTGTTCAAACCACTGTAGAACTTGATCTGAAAACCAACAGTCTCAGGCTTTGAATGAAGATGAGATCAAAACAATTTCTGAAGGATGCTATTCCCTGCTTTCACCAGGTTACTTTCCTCTTGAACAGGGATAGCAAATACTTGGCACGCACACTCTCCAACCCTCTTCACCTCTTTGCGTGGAACGTCCCCCCTTTAGCTTATATACCGCTTCAGAATCCTTCTGAACACTCCAGTAAGCCACAGCCAATCCAGTGAAGTTGGCATGTGAGATGAAACCAATTTAACTTCTGCTCTAAAATCAATACCAAATAGGTTTTGTGTATTGAATGGGAGCAGAAAAAAATAAAGACCTTTTCACACTACTAAAACCCAGCAAGACAAATGAGCTTGCTTTAAGGGCAGATGGAGAAAAGGTAACAAGACACAAAAATCTAGATGGTTTGAGGTTCATAATGGAAACAATACATGTTAATCAGAAGTTACTGCTCCAGCTCCTCATAACAGTGGATTTCTTCAGAAAGCTCGGGTTTCTTCCTCCTTAGAGTTGTAATCTTCAGGAGTTTCAAGATTTTTCCCATTACATAACTGTCCTACTGTTAGTTCTTACCTTCTTGGAAACTCTCCAGATTTGGAGTATTTGTTTCAGTGTTTATGGTATCAGATTCTTCCAGCACATCAGACACTCCCTGGGAGGAAATTTCACACACACAAAGAAGCAATGAACCCATTTAACAAATCCTCCATCTGACACCTCTAACTTCTTACCCTGGAAGGAATCTCATCTCTCAATTTCAGTTTTGCCCCTCTTCTCTCCCTCCCTTTCTCCATGTCTCGCTCTTTCCTTCCCTTTTGCCATCCTTTTGCTAATTTCACAAACATACACTGGCACCAGGAAAACAAAGATGAACACACTATTGTTTCTGACCTCAAAGGGGCTAGGATGCTGCTGGAGCACAAGCTATGGGAGGCATGTCTCTCTGAGGCTCTCCAGGTTCCAACGTGGACCAGCAGAGCTGGACTAAACAGGGGATGTCTGTGGGGTGACCTGGTGCTGGGTCAGCATCCTCTGAAAACAGCAGAGCTCCCATCAGATGGAAGTTTCAATTTCTTTTCCACACTTGACTTTGAGAAGAGAGGCAAGTCGCAAAAAAGCAGCTGACAGCCGTAATTTATTTGAAAAATGGCCATTTCAAGGCCAAGTTCTGAAGTCAAGATGGGCAACACTTAGAAGGACCTAGAATGCATTCAATTAATGTTTGCTAAGTAAGCGGCAAGGAAGTGAACACTTGGGGGCAGATGTCTTACAGAGCTCATTAGTGAGGCACAGTGAGGTTGTAATGGAATTTGAAGTGGTGAAGGGGAACGAGTCAGGTAGACACTGACAGCAAGCAAAAGAAGAAGCAAAGTTA
This sequence comes from Oreotragus oreotragus, assembly GCA_006410675.1. Classification (NCBI taxonomy): domain Eukaryota; kingdom Metazoa; phylum Chordata; class Mammalia; order Artiodactyla; family Bovidae; genus Oreotragus; species Oreotragus oreotragus. Next base: position 22,585 of record SJYX01019816.1, on the reverse strand, counting down.
AAGAGAGATGGAGGGCACCCTGTTGCTTAGGGTGGCAGGCTGAATGAACCTCAATGGCCCCTGTAAAGGCAGATAAAAGGTAACTATGTGGATGCACAAAGCACTTAAAAGAATAAACTCCCAACTATACAGAGACTCTCGCTTCCAGAACAGATTATGACCCACATGGCACCAGAGTCAAGAATTCACTCTAGCCAGCTTTCTCTGAGGTTTCTGACACTTTGAGTTTCCATTGCATTTATTGAGTGCCATATCTTAGTGCATGAGATATAGTAGGTTTCAATAAACACAGAAAGGGTGTAATATAACGAAGCCAGCATTCACTGCCCAGATAAAGTATTTAAGGGGTAAGTATTATGTACCAGGCACTACTGGATGCAGAGGAAACAACAATGTATGCAGAGGAAACAATGATGTACAATGGTACAACGTAGCCTTTGCCTTCAAACTTCTAAGCTTAACGGAGGAACAAGGTTAAGTGCATCAACCAGGTGAAGAGCGCTCTCTAGAGGCAAACTCGGCTGCTGTGACGCTCTTTGAAGAACTTAGTAATACACAGCTGGGAGGCTTCCTAGGAAGTGACTCCTAGGGTGACACTTGCGGGCTTGCAAGGCAGAGAGGTGGGGTGCCAGGAGTAGCCCAAGGTGGGAGGTCAGGCAGAGCCCCCACAGGGACTGCAGGATGATCAGGGAACATGGGGTGTCTGGGGTGTGGCACGGGTGCTGAAAAAGTCTTCTGCAGAAAGAAGCAGGGCCAGGCCTCTGAGAGGGTTTAAGACACATTAAGGAGCTTGGCCTGTACTTGGGGGGCAAGGAGCGGCCAGATGATTTAGAGCTGTGGTGTGGCAGAGGACCCAGGACACAGAAGATGCCCAATAAATGTAAAAAATGGCTCTGATGTGGAGAACCCATGGGGTGGAGTGGGATGGAGGACAAGACTGGAGGCAGCGAGACCTGAGATAGGTCCTAGGGAGAGATGACGGAGGCTGGTGTGGGGAAAAGGCACTGGGCTATTTCCAAACTGATCAGCAGCTGGCAGGACCTAATGAAGAAGCAGCTGTCGGGGATGTGGGAGAGAAACATCCCCTCGGCTCCCAGCCTGTGAAAGTGGGGGCTGGAAGGACCAGCTATGTGGCCTGAAGACAGTGAGTCAGGTCCTGAACACACTGATGCTGGGGCCTGTGGGAACTCTCAGTGGCATATGAACAGCAGCTGACTGTCCCTCCGCGAGTTCCGGGCTCTGCAGTGGACACCAGGCACACGAGGACAGTGCCTGAGGAGGCAGGTCACCCAGGGGGCTGTGCAGAGGGACAGAGACCGAGGACCATCGCCACATAAAAGGCAGGCAGAGGAGCGGGCCTGTTGGGGGGACAGAGAAGGAACTTCCAGGAAGGTGAAGGAAAACCCAGAGCACGAGGCCCAAGAGCCAAGGGCAGAGCGTGACACACAAAGTTGGGGCGTGGGTGCTGGCCCTGATTCTGAGGAAGCCAGGGAAGCTGGGGCTGGTGTTCTGGAACAGAGGACTTTCAGGAAGTGGTAGAGACACCAGGTTTCACAGGGTGAGGAATGGAAACAGTGAGATTAAATTCCAGGTAGAAGGGGTAGGTTTATAGGTTCCCAGCACGATTTGCCTCAGGGGCAGAAGGTAAGCCAAGAATTCCTCACCATATTAAGAGCATATAATTATTATAATAATAAATAAATATCAGTTCAGTTGCTCAGTTGTGTCCGACTCTTTGCGACCCCATGGGCTGCAGCACGCCAGGCCTCCCTGTCCATCACCAACTCCTGGAGCCTACTCAAACTCATGTCCATCAAGTCAGTGATGCCATCCAACCATCTCATCCCCTGTCATCCCCTTCTCCCACCTTCAATATTTCCCTGTATCAGGGTCTTTTCAAATGAGTCAGTTCTTCGCATCAGGTGCTCAGAGTATTAGAGTTTCAGCATCAGTCCTTCCAATGAATATTAAGGACTGATTTCCTTTAAGATGGATTGGCTGGATCTCCTTTCTGTCCAAGGGACTCTCAAGAGTCTTCTCCAATACCACAGTTCAAAAGCATCAATTCTTCAGTGTTCGGCTTTCTTTATAGTCCAACTTTCACATCCATACATGACTACTGGAAAAACCATTGCTTTGACTATATGGACCTTTGTTGGCAACATAATCTCTCTGCTTTTTAATACGCTGTCTAGGTTGGTAATAACTTTTCTTCCAGGGAGCAAGCATCTTTTAATTTCATGGCTGCAGTCACCATCTGCAGTGATTTTGGAGCTCCCCCAAAATAAAGTCTGACACTGTTTCCACTGTTTCCCCATCCATTTGCCATGAAGTGATGGGACCAGATGCCATGATCTTAGTTTTATAATTATATATAGATATAAATATGGGGGGGAAAGTGATAGTTGCTCAGTTATGTCCGGCTCTTTGCAACCCGTGGACTGTAGCCCACTAGGCTCCTCTGTCCATGGAATTCTCCAGGCAAGAATACTAGACTCGGTTTCCATGTCATTCTACAGAGGATCTTACGGACTCAGGAATCAAACTCAGGTCTCCTGCATTGCAGGCAGATTCTTCACCATCTGAGCCATCTAAATAGATATAAATATATAATGAAGTGCAGACACGACCCCTCTCAGGGCTTCTTCCCTTCTTTCCCTCCTTCTCTCTTGCTCTCACCACCCCTCCCCTGTGGTATCATCATCCCTCTCCACCAATGGTATCATCTACAGGGCTCAGCTTTTCTTTCAGAGCATACTCACCATTTGTACAATTTGGGGGAATCGTAAAGGTCAGGAAGGGGCTTCCCTGGTGGCTCAGATGGTAAAGAACCTGCCTGCAATACAGGAGACCCTGTTTTGATCCCTGGGTCAGGCGATTCCCTGGAGAAGAGAATGGCTACCCACTCCAGTATTCTTGCCTGGAGNTGCTGTGCTGTATACCTGAAACTAACACATTGTTAATCAACTATACTACAATATGAAATAAAAATTTTTTAAAAAACACTCGCAATATTTCACAAATTTCTTTTATTCCTTCTTACCATATTAGAAAGCCAGCTCTCCTGAAGGAAACCTGCAGCCTGCCTATTCTGGCCTCTTCTCTGAACCACACATCTCCAAAGAAGGCTGGCTGTGTGCTGTCCCCGGGCACAGGCACATCCCCTGCCCCACGTTGTGAGCTTCACCCCACTTGCGAAAGTTCACCCTCTCTGTCTCCCCGCGCCACCTCCATCATCCCACAAGTGACGTGAACTCATATTCATAGACTAGACCCTAGGCATCAGGCTCTTGGGTGGTACTTCTAAATCTTGTCTGTCATTTACTCTTTACAACACAATGTGAAGTCAGAGTTATTTACCCCTATTTTTCAAAGAATGAAACTAAAGTTCAGAAAAATTCACTACTTTGCCCAAAATCACACAGCTAGTAAGTGACAGAGCTGGGACTTCAACCCAGACTTGTCAAACAGCAAACCTGGGCTCCTCCCACATAGCGAGCTGCCTCCAACACAGGGTTCATGAACTTCTCCAAACACACAGCCAGTCCCTGAACCTCCTCATAACCTGGTGTCGCCCTGTCTGGAGAAGATCTTTTCACACCACAACTTCCAAAATGAACAGTCAGCCCATCTTTATCAGGCTACCTCCAGGCCACACGGGGCCCCTCCCCCAGTCCAGACTGAGGGATCAGCTATTTCGGAACAGCACACATCACCCTGGAAGCCAGAGCCTCTGCATCTTCTGAGACACAAGAACAGTCCCTAACGGCACCCACGGCCGCCTCTTTGCTGCTATGAACAGACTGCACGATGCAGGCACCACAGGCAGACCGGGACCCCAGCCTGGAAGGGGTTTCCTGACTTCTGCACCTTCTCACCTTGATGACCCCACAGATGATTCCACCTCCTTGGAGTCTCACCACCCTATGCAGTCAGCATTCTTTTCAGTCAATGAAAATGAAAACACCTACCCACTGGGGCTCAGCTAAGCCCCTAATTCTCTGAGTGTCCCAATCTCTCCTGGCAGCCCCCAGAGCAGCCTGTGCACTGCAGGTGGCACAGGGGACAGGGAGAAGGGAACACTCTCACAACGGCTGCTGGAGGAAGCAGGAAAGAAACACATCCCCAGGACACATGCTGCTAACCGCTCCTAGCTACTCTCCTCGCTCTACACTCAGGCCCTTACGAGGGGGTCCTTTCCAAACCAGAACTAGGGAATTCAAAAGGAGAGAGTGAAAGAAAAAGAACATAAAAGAACAAATTTAGAAACTTCTCAAAGGAGAGCTGACCCTTAAACTGTGCACTGACAAAGTCCACAGGGCCCCTGGAATACTTAAGCCCCAAATCCAAACATCAGATAGAACCATGATGTCCTGTGAGTAATCACAGATTCAGCAACAAGGCATTAGGGGATTCTGAGGACAGCGGCCACAGCCTGGTAGGAAAACCGAAGTTTACTCTGCTTCCCACAAGTCAAGTCTCACTCCCTCACATCTCCAGAGCTGCTCTCACAGTCTTCCCCACCCAGTACCATCTTCCTTGACACGCTGTTCTTCCCACCTGCTTTCAAATATTCCCAGGTATCATGAATCCAAAAAAATGCCCATTATTAAAGGGGAACTTGGGCTTCCCTGGTGGTCTAGCTTTTAAGAATCTGCCTTGCAGTACAGGGGACACTGGCTCCATCCCTGGTCCGGGCCGTGGAGCACCTAAGCCCATGTGCCACACTACTAAAGCCTGCGTGCCTAGAGACCATGCTCCACGACAAGAGAAGCCCTCAAACCGCAACTGGAGAGTAGCCCCACTCACAGCTAGAGAAAGCAGGGCCACAACAAAGACCCAGTGCGACCAACAGTAAGACACGCTTTTTCAAATAAAGGGGAACTCACTATTTTAAGACAGTTAGGCTGTTGATATAATTTTCTTCCTCCTATGGATGGTCCCTGTGTACCTCCACCTTAATTCCTCCACTGTATTTTTTCATCATCTGACAAATTACACTTTTATCGTATATCTCCCTCTCACCAGAAATGTAAGCCACGAGGCAAGGATTCTGCTTCCTTCATTATTTCTTTCCTAGTGCACAGCAGGTTTTCCTAGTAGCTTTCCCTAGTGCCTGGCAATAGGTAAAAGCTAGTAGTAGCTTTTCCTAATGTCTGGCAGATCCAAGGTGGTTAATATGAATTTGGGGAAAGAATTATTTTCAAAAATGTTCAATCACAAATAGAATTTTTACACTTATGAAGAAGGTCAGAAAAGAACAGCAAATACCACTTTCACAGTGAAATGCCAGGGCACATCCATTAAAGCTGATGGCTGATAATTTACCATGCACTGAGGTTCTACTTTCGGTAAAAGACTGGAAAAGCAGCATAAATATAGCTAATGAAGTAACATAAATATTTTTGCTTGCAGATGAAATGGCTATCTGCCGAAAAATATCCAAGACCCAATAAAATAAATGAAAAACATTTAAAACTGACAGGATAATTCATTAAGTTAGCTAGATATAGGATACATGAACCAAAATGATTAGCTTTACTAAGTATCACTATGAACAATTAAAAGACAAAATGGGAGAAAATAAGATGCCATTCATATGAAAAGAGCTAAGAGGGAAGACGCTCTGTGTGGACAGAATTCGGGACCGACTGACGGATGGACTGCTGCCCGGGACTGGAAGGCAACATTGATTACCCAGCCAGTACAGCATCTTACAGAAAAAGCATATCACTTCCTAGAGGAATATGAGCACAACAGGAAGGTGTCATTGACTCTGAATTAAGATTTTAACCTGTGTTCAGACTCATTTTCCCTAATGGTTTATTATTTTCCACCACTGACTGAGGGTTGAGAACACAAGGGTCATCAGCCTCTGGATGCAAGTGGGCACGGACTTGGGAAGAGAGGACCAGCTCCCAGGGAAGGAAGGGTTCTTCTCACATGGGACCTTTCAACCCCATCACAGCCAAACATACTTGCATCCCACCCTTCCCCTCCAAAGCCAAGTGCTGAATCAGCACATTAGGACTAGACCAGTCAATGTGGAGTTTAGCTTGGGTAACTCTTCTTGGCAAGTTTGCAAGAACTAGTCTGCAAAACAGTGGGCAGGAAACTTCTCTGATGATCTTCCTGTGGTTTTTCTTCTATTCAGGTTTTCAACTGCTTGTATCAAGTACAGTAAGTTCCATTTCTTCGAAGACTGTCTAATCCATTCAGATTTTCAAATTTGGAGCCCGGAATTGCACGAGTAGTCATTTTTAACTTAAAAACAACTTCTTATTCTGTGGTCAGGCCCCCTTCCTCATTAATGTGTATAGATATTTTTTCTCAATTAAAAAATTAGATTTCTGAGAAATCAGTCTGGTTTGTTGGTCTTCTGAGAAAATCAGCAACAGGATTTATCAAGTCTAACATCTTTTTCTAATTAATTAAGGTCAACATTTATCTTTATTGATTTCTTTCTCCGACTTCCATTGTTTTCTTTAGTTTCTCTATTTGCCTTCTTGAGTTAAATATTCAGTGATCTAGATGATTTCTTGTATTTATAAAGCCATGAATTTTTCTACAGGTAAATATTTGTCCTTGTTTCAAATCTGGTTATGGAGCCTTCTTGTTACTTTCTGTCTAGTCTGCTTTGGTCTCTTATGGACTCCATAGTGTTTGGATTATGCTTTTTTTTTTTAATCTCTAAGTATTTGGGTTTTAAATTTTATAATTTTGTGTTTTCTATAATCCTAGTACACTGTGCTTAAAGGAAGTACCCTGTGCCTTCTCTGCTTTTAAAAATCTACTGATGCTTTTTTTGCTCTACTTTATGATGAGTTTTGTTTTTCTGTTTCCAGTGTTTGAGAAGTTCCAGTTGTTTTTGAATCTTCCAGGATTTACCTGTAAGTTTTTCATATTAGTACAGGGACAGAGAAGAGCTCTGGGATCAGCCAGCCTGGGGTTCAAGCAGCACCACCTACTGGTCCAGGATCTTAGGAACCTTAAGAACAGTGGGTGGGAGGGAAAGGACCTGGCAACCACAGCTTGGCCTTGAGTGAGATGATGAAGGGAGAGTTTTTAGCATGCTGCTTGCCTCAGAGTAAACACCCTTTTACTAGTAAAAGGTAAACACCGGGTAAAAATCTCCTTTTACCAGAGTCAATGGCAATTACTGGTACTAATACGATTCAGAATCTTTCTTTAGCCACTAACAATTCTCCAAAGATTAAAATAATACAGGAAATAACTTTTTAGGGGTACCAACCTATTTCAGATAAATCACACAAACCTTTACCTCCTCTTCCCTCGTTCATCTCTGTTAACAACACTCTAGGGTTTAGACCCAGAACACAGGTACACCGTTGACTTTCCATTCTACAGTTTATCTTAGGAACAATTTCTGACATTTGTATGTGCTGGATAGCCAGACTTGAAATAATAATTTAAACTGCTCTGTAGGTTTACTGATTACAGTGCCTATGCAACCTATTCTTGAGCTCTATTCTTCCTTACCGCTTCAGCTTCTGCAACATATCTTTAAAATTTAAAAGAAAGGAACATGTTTATTTTCCGAAGCCCTTGCATGTCTGAGAATGGGCTTCTCAGAAGCCCTTCTGATGGGCTTCATACACAGAGGACACTTCAGTAAGTATAAAGTAGCTGGGCTACAACATAATCCCCGCTCCCCCCAAAAAACTTTATAGATGGTTTGCAAACTTACTTGATAAGCAGAAGAGCTTTTACTGTTTAAGATTCCCAAGCCAGATAGGTGTGAATATATCTAAACTTAAAAAAAAAAAAAAAAAAAACTCCCTGGTATTCTAATCTGACAGGTTCAATATAGAGAACAGACCTAAAGTCATCTTGATTTTTATAATTCTTCTGTTTGGGCACTTATGAAATGTGTTTTTTCCTCCCCTTTATTCTTGTATTCTGTATGTGCCCCAGGGTATGCCCAGATATGAGCCTCTTTCACCTGAGTTTCTTTAGAATGTGGTTAGTGAGCTCTTTAGATTTATACACAGTCTCTCATTAACTCAGGGAAGTATCTGATCAGTTCAGTTCAGTTGCTCAGCCACGTCTGACTCTTTTTGACCCTATGGACTGCAGCACACCAGCCTTCCCTGTCCATCACCAACTCCTGGAGCTTATTCAGACTCATGTCCATTGAGTCAGTGATGCCATCCAACCATCTTATCCACTGTCATCCCCTTCTCCTCCCAACTTCAATCTTTCCCTGCATCAGGGTCTTTTCAAATGAGTTAATTCTTCGCATCAGGTACCCAAAGTATAGAAGTTTCAGTTTCAGCATCAGTCCTTCCAATGAACACCCAGGACTGGTCTCCTTTAGGATGGACTGGTTGGATCTCCTTGCAGTCCAAGGAACTCTCAAGAGTCTTCTCCAACACCACAGTTCAAAAGCATCAGTTCTTTAGTGCTCAGCTTTCTTTATGGTCCAACTCTCACATCCATACATGACTACTGGAAAAACAATAGCTTTGACTAGACGGACCTTTGACTGCAAAGTAATGTCTCTTCTTTTAATATGCTGTCTAGGTTTGTCCAGGGCACTAACCCCAATAATCACCAATACCAATAGGCTGAATGTGGGCTGTCAGTTCCATCTTCTGTATCTAAACCTTGACTCTTGTTCTCTTTCTTCTATTTTCCAGAAAAGTTTCTCAAGTTTCTTTTTCCTTCACCCACATCACTGATTTCATATTCCATAGCATTTGTATTAGCTTTCCCTGACTGCCCTAGCAAATTATCACAAGCTCGGTGGCTTGCCACAACAAACATTTATTCTCTTACGGTTCTGGAGGCCTGAAGGCTAAGATCAGTGTCACCAGGCCAAATGAAGTTGTCAGAACAGCCGTACTTCCTCAGGAGGCTCCAGGGGAGAATTTATTCTCTGCCTCTTCCAGCTTCTGGTGGCAGCTGACATTCCTGGGCTTGTGGTCACATGGTCCCAGTCTCTGCCTCCACAGTCACACTGCCTTCTCTTCTGTCATCAAATTTATCTCTGCCTGGGGCTTCCCTGGTGGCTCAGAGGTTAAAGCGTCTGCCTCCAGTGCAGGAGACCCGGGTTCGATCCCTGGGTTGGGAAGATCCCCTGGAGAAGGAAATGGCAACCCACTCCAGTATTCTTGCCTGGAGAATCCCATGGACGGAGGAGCCTGGTAGGCTACAGTCCATGGGGTCGCAAAGAGTCAGACACGACTGAGCAACTTCACCTCACCTCACCTCATCTGTCTTTCATAAGAACACTTGTGACTGCATTTAGGACCTATGTGGATAACATGGGATAACCTCTCCATCTCTCAAGATCTCTCCACATCGGCAAAGTCGGTTTTTGCATTTAGTGTTCACAGATTTCCAGATTAAGATGTGGACATCTTTGGGGAGCCATTATTCAGCCTCTCACATATTAATACTCTTCTATTAATACTCCTGCAAATTTGGATCTTAGCAGCTGTATTTTTGTTTCCTCAAAACCTTTCTTCATTTAATCTGTATCTTTTTTATTTTCCTTTTTGTTGCCTTTTCATATCACCCCATCTTTGCCTTACGTTTTTCTGCTCCTACTGCAGGGAGGCCATGTCTTTTTGTAGATACTGAGAATGCTACACATTTCCCCCAAATGCTCTTCTGGAGCCTGCTATAGGTGGTTTTTCCAAAAACAGACCTGCTTCTGGGTCTTTAGAAGCAACTGCCTTTACCTTATCCTGGAGGACTTTTCCCCACAGTCTTTTTTGTCTTTGGTGCATGCTCAGTTGTTCAGCTGTGTCTGACTTTTTGTGATCCCATGGACTAGAGGCCACCAGGCTCCTCTGTCCATGGGACCTTCCAGGCAAGAATACTAGAGTGGAGGTTGCCATTTCCTCCTCCTGGGGATCTTCCTGAACCAGAAGTCGAACCTGTGTCTCCTGCATTGCTTGCATTGGCAGGTGGATTCTTCACCACTGAGCCACCAGAGAAGCCCTTTTTGGTGCATGCTCAGTTGTTCAGCTGTGTCTGACTTTTTGTGATCCCATGGACTGGAGGCCACCAGGCTCCTCTGTCCATGGGACCTTCCAGGCAAGAATACTAGAGTGGAGGTTGCCATTTCCTCCTCCTGGGGATCTTCCTGAACCAGAAGTCGAACCTGTGTCTCCTGCATTGCTTGCATTGGCAGGTGGATTCTTCACCACTGAGCCACCAGAGAAGCCCTTTTTTTTTTTTTTTGTCTTCCCTCATCCTTGAATAAGGAAAAGTTTGTCCAGACCAGTGATGAAATTCAACAGATGTTATGAGTAGACTGGCAATGGTTCCATTTTCTGGCCACCTGCATAAAGAATGGGTCTTTCTGTACCCGCTGTGGGAGAGGACAGGGCAGAGACATGGCTTCCAGTGATTCAGAACGCTTGCTCTAACAAAGTTCATTTCCTTCCCTGAGACTTAACTCAAGACAGAAAGCTTTCTATTTTCCCGCATGCACAGCTCCCAGGGCACCCTCCTTACAGCACTTTGCTTTGGGGAAACATACTTACTAGAATGCACTGAAATCCTGCCAGTTTTCCCTATTCCCCATCTGGTTTTCTTCCCATGGTTTCTTTCTCTACTTGGATACAGGGGGTAATAAAGAGAAAGAGAGATGAATTTACAAAAGACCACATCTAAGGTCTGCAGCTGAGAGAAGGAAAAATAAAGTGTGTGGCGGGGGGGCAGGCAACCAGTTAGAATTTACTTCACGTACATGAGGCAGGAACTAAACAAAAGAGAAGGTATATATTTCTGACTTTTCTCAGGGTAGGGGGGTTGAGGGTTCCTTTCCATGAATCTTCACGTCATCAACTGCATCCTAGACAGAGCACCATGGCCCAGCTCTGTCTTCTCAACATCATCAGTTGATGCTTCCAAGATCCTGGCATTTGTCAGTCCCTGGTTTTTTGCTGACTTGGGAGTTTTGTTATTTTTCTGTGTCATCATGGGTATTTCAGGGAGAAATTAGGAGGAGTTGCAAGCCACAGGGCACCTGGAACCAGGGTGGAGCCTGTGTCTTTCTGATGAACAGGAAGATGGTTTCGGCAACAGCCAAATGCTTCCAGAGATAGCATCTCTGAAGGGCAAGACGATGTCTGGTCTCCTATTTTCAGCAACTGGATTGTCCACCAGATGGGAAGACAGGCTCCCCCTCAAACTTCAGGGCTCTGGATCCTCCACACATGGAGAAGTTCCCCAAAGAGAACCCGTTTTCCTGAGGCAGGTTCAGTCAAGCTTCGGGCGCTTCAGGCCTCCAGGCTCTGGAGTACTTGGCAGGCATCCCAGATCCTGGCTCTCAGGAAGCCCCTCTGTGTGGAATCAGGCCAGTGCCCCCTGGAAATCACCTCAAGCACAAACCACAGGAACTGCCAAAGGTGACTGACTTTCACTGAAAATGGCTGAAGATGAGCAGGCCTAATGGTGGACGGTGGAGGGGAGGGGGGCTCCTGGTGGAGACCGAGAAAGGCTTTTCCAACCGACACGTCTCCTCTGCAGCAGCAAATTGCCTACTTCATGCCACTTTCTAAAAAGGTTAAAACATTTGGCCTACTCTAAGGTCTGAGGCCCCACAGGAAAGCCCATTAGGAAGTTAATGGCATGGTTTAATGGCAAGAGAGAAAACTACAGAAGACTGGGCGGCTTTATCCCTGGGAAGTTTGGAAGACAAGACACAGGAACAGACTGAAATGCGGACAGAACCAATGAAGGCGAGAAAGAGGATGCTTTTAATTGAGTGTTTTCCAGACGTCAGGTTCTCTGCTAAGGCTTTATTCTTCTGTTTCACTCATACCTCAAAATTTCTCCTCAACGACACAGTGGTAACAAACTGCAGATCCCAAAACCGAAGAGAATTCAGGGAGTGGCTCTTTGATTTGGATGCTACGAAATTAGTTTTTCTTATGCCTGACGTTGGGACATTTTATTCTCAACTGAAGAGGCAGGAATTTCTACGCCTATTTTGCAGCTTCAAAGTGATTAGTTGGTTTGTGTAAGGTCCACACAAGAGCTAGAAACAAGAGAAGTGAGCCCAGGTCCACATGACTTAAAAGGACTCACTTTTTTTAAATTCATTCGACAGATATTTACTGAGCACTCACTACATGCCAAGCATGACTCGGCACCAGAGACAGAGCAATGAACAAAACAAAATCTTTACTCTCACTACTCAAAAGCAAAGTGGTCATTCAAACTCAGCTCAGGGCCCTAACTGGTACCTCCTGATTTCATCCTAAACTTCCTCCCCAGTGTCATATTTAACTGTTAAGAGATGAAGCCCTAGACCTTGGATGAGGTTCTTATTGATCATTCTTAATCCAAGTGGTTATGATAACGCAGGTCCAGACATCCCTAAGCCAAGGAGGCTTTCAAGTTGTTACCATTCATCTCTCTGATCCAAGTGAATTGAGGACTTCGTGGAACCTGAGGCTTTCCCTTCCATTTTTTTCAACACATGTTTACACAGAAGGAAACATCTGGCTAATACAATCAGAAAATGCTGCAAATATCATTTGAAGACAGTTTTTCCTGGATGAAGAAACCCTTTTCACCACCTTCCCCAACTGCTTTTCCTGAACCCTTTTTGTGTATTCCTTAGCTTTCATGGTGGCGGTGGGCTCGTGGGGGTGGTATATGAATCAACCAGATCAAATGCACCAGATGAATATCTACAGTGGGAACTGTGTCCCCATCCTGCATGGCCTCACCTGGCAAAAGGTGGGCTGTAGCTGAGCCTGTTCCCTCTGTACTTCCACTTTCCTGTGGTCTTCTCTTAGCAACTGGTTCAGAACCATGTGAGGTGTCTCCAGGGTGATCTTGTCATATTTTCCTATCTTCCCTTTCCATTCATTAGGCTGCCTTCCAACATTTTCATCTTTTGCACCGTAGGATCTCTCTGTGTACCAAATCCTGTGAGCATGGAGGTAACACACATATACACACACATTTTAAATGTGTGCTGGCCAACTCCTGGGTCAATAACTAAGGGTTTGGGGCTCTTTTAGATCCCAGGTTTTTGTATTTGGGGATTCCTGAGGGATTCCATGTTACCTATCTTTTCTGTAAATGTCATGAGTTTAGGTTTTGCCATCTAGTTGCTCTTTTTGATCCCAATATTTTAATTATGTTTTTTTCCAAACCTTCAGTGAAGTTTATAGAACTGTACAGTGAACACCCAGACACCTACCACCCACATTCCACAACTGTTGGCATTTTGCCATATTTCTTTTTTTTTCACATATTTGTCCTTCTAACCATCTACCAATTCATATATGCACATATATATTACTATTATTGAATCATTTCAAAGTAATGCTACTGTCCAACGATCTGATTTCTGATATTTCACACAAAGCCTGGCCTCAAAATAATTCTTCCTCTCACTTTCAACTGACCCACTCCCTGCAGACCCTAAGTACCAGTATGAAACCCCAGCCTCCAACTCTACTGCAGACCTGATTAATGCTTCTCCTTCTGAGCCTTTGTCTGGGGCTTTCGCTGATGCTTTTGTTAGCCCTTTCTAACCTGGATGAAGTCATCATTCACCCTCACCCTCTCCTCTTCAACCATCTAATGTTTCCATCCTAAGCCTGTCAAGCTACCATGAAACGAATATTTCTAAAGCCCAACTTTACATTTGATCACATATTTTCAGCCAAGAAGAGTGGTATTTTCACATGATTCTCAGTATAAATGATCCCCCCAGCTGTTCTTCACAGGGAAATGAGCCTGGCTCTGCTCTCGGCCCCTCCAGCCCATCATCCAACCCTTAGGAACAAGCAGCGTCACTTGTGCCCAGTGAGACTTAACTACTGCTGCTTTCAACGGTCACTGCCACCGTCTCAAGAGGTTAGTTTCTTGCTTCATTTTTCTGGGAGAGGGTAAGAGCCATTAACTGAATGTGCAGGAGAAGAAAATTTCCACTTTCAGAACACATTGGAAATCAGTCAGAAAGTTATCTAACACAATATCGGGTCTGTGATACCAGCTTAATGCTCCAGCCAAAATTCCCCATCTGGCTTTCAGTGCTGAACTTTGACCTCTTACCAAAAAGGCTTCTCTTCCTTTTAGGCCAGATGAAATTCACCTCTGCGTTTTGTCAGAGACAACGGCCTCCTTCCTCATTAATCAGTAAAAAGCAAACGTTTATTCCTTCTTGTAATGCAAACCAGCCAGTTAGATGCTCTGGGCATGAAGTTGTTTAAAGCAGCAATTATGAGGGCCTATTTCATAGGGATCTTTTCTTTATTTTTTAAAAGAAATAATTTACTAAGCCCATATTTATTGCAGAAAATTTAGAAAATAAAAAGGAAAGAGAGAGAAAAGAAATGTAATTCTGCAACCTAGGAATTACCATTAACATTTTGATATAAATCCTTTTAGACTTGAAGAAAAAGTGAAAACATATAGTTTATAAAATTGGAATCATACTGTTATTTCTATTATTTTTAAACTGTTATGTTATTGTCATTTTTATTAATTGATATGATTACATGTTATTAAATACTGTCTGATGTAACAGTAATAAAGATATACATATAGATATAGATATAAATATAGATATATGCTATAATTTAATAATCCTTTTTGGACATCAAGGCTGTTTCTAGTTTTTTACTGTTCTAATTATTGTTTTGATGAAAAATTTGAAACATACTACTTTCTGCATAACTTTGTTTCAAACAAAAAATTTCCAGGAGGTCAAGGGCTATGTCATTTTTAAGATTTTAAATAAGTTTTACAAAACTGCTTGGCAGATTTAGACTTCCACCAGTAGTTCTACAACCCACTCCCCTGTCCTGGGTAATTTCTGCACATCCTCCCTAATCCAATAGGTGGGAAAGGTGCTATAATGCTACTCAGATTTACATTTATTTGACCACCATTTTACTGGCCATTTTCAACTCTTCTTTCATCAGAACTAGTGAATGACAGGGGGGTGGGGTGTCAGTCCTGGGAAATGTCTTCCAGCACCGATAAGTGACACTGGAAGGCCTGCAAGAGCTTTAGCAGCCCTGTACAATGAACACTCAGACCTCTGTCACTTAACTGAAGTTCTGGAACTATCTCCTTCCTCTCCTTTGTTAACTGGATATTTTTCTCTGGAGACACCAGAGCAGTGGGTACAGGAATTTTAGATTTCCAAATACTCTTGATAAATATTTTCAATATTTTGCCCCAGATATTTTACATAGAGGCCCACTCGTGGGGAAAAAGTATGACTAAAGCCCACTCATGGAGAGAAAAAAAAGTATTTGGATGTAGTCATTTTCTCAAAATTATACGAATAAACTAGATCCAGAACCAAGTGCTCCCATCTTTCCTGTGATTTTGGCAGCAGAGGAAGATTTACCTTTACAAGTGTGCAAAATAAGAAAGAACTTAGACTGGACCCAAGTCTGTGCTCTGCAGGGAAGCCCAAAGTTCTTCCAGGAGAGGAAAGGGAGCTCCCAGGGACAGTGGAAGTACTTACCTGCTCTTGCCTCCCTCCCATGAACATTCCCAACATGGGACAGGGTAGGTTCCAGCTCCTTGGAATCTACCCATGACACTGTGCTCAACACAGAATAGACTGGAACACAAATCCCAGGCAGCAAAGCCTCCAAAACATCACATCCACAGGCTTTTAGAATGCCAGTAGGCACCCCACTGCAGAGGCAAATGGGCACTTACTCTTTGCTGAGAGCCTTGGTTATCTGGAAAATCTCAACCCGTGGTTTGTGGGGTCACCTTCAAATGTGTGGGGATCTGCCTGGTGTCTGGATATCTGTTCCTCTGAGTTACAAAGAGGGAAAAATCCACTCTATGCCTCCAGCAATTAACATTTGCTGCTGAGCGTCCATACTGCAAGCTGCAGCTAAGTCAAGCCTCTTGAAAGAAACAGCAGTAATCAGGGCTGCCTAGCTTTCATCTCTGGGGAATTCCAAGGTGCAGCAGGAGCTTGGTGACCCAGAATGGTGCCGAGTCTTGGCGAGAATGGAGGCCAGTGGGCCGAGGCTGGGTTTTGTTAAGCCACAGCATGTCACCAAGTTTTCAAAGCTATAGGTCCCGGACATCGCGGCTATGAATTCCAGCTGCTTGGTGTGAAACCTTATCCTCTAGTCTGTAATCCCTGGGGTCCTTCACTGTCTTCAATTTAAAACAGCGAATTCAGGGAGGCCCAGGAGGCTCCCCTCCCCCACCCCCACTCCCCTAACTGGCTGGCTCAGAAACTCGTGCTCAGAGTCAGGCCAGGAAAGCTGCCCGGAATCCCAGCAAAAACTGCTGACCACACAACAGGGAAGAAGCCTCTGCAAGACAGGGGCCTCTATCTTATCAGCCCAGTTCTCCAACCTCAGGGAATTCCAAAGCAGGTTTTGAGTTGACAACTTCAGAAATTCTCCCAGAAAGCAGGCAGTAAGAAAACAGACATCCCTGCTCTGGGAGTTGTTTTGTTGCTGGCTCCTGCAAAAATGTCAGGGGAGCAAGTTAATTTCTGACAACCATTTGCTTGTAGTTTGGGGGTTAGGGCAGTGGTTCTCAAGCTTTAGTGAACATCATCTGGAGGGCTATTAAAATGGATTGCTGAGCCCTACCCCAGGGTCTTCTATTTAAATATGAATTTGCATTTCTAACAAGTTCCCAGGAGAGGCAGTTGCCAGACTGGGACCCATACTTTGAGAACTCCTGAGTTAGGGTATAATAGCTAAGAATGCCGATTTCGTGAAGATTTCAACACAGCCAATTTCACGTGGTTCCCATCTAAGATCTCCAGACCAGACTTGTAGAGCGCTCTGAGAAAATCCCAGTATCTGTGGATACGAAGCCCAACTGTAGCCATTGTGCTAGGCCATTTAATATGAGAGATTTGAGCAACCTTGAATTTTGGAATCCACGGGGGTTCCTGGAACCAACGTCCTATGGGTGCTAAGGGACAAATTGTATTTGTCCCTCCCTCCTTACTATCCTTCCACTCAGAAGACCTTCCAGTCCTCTTTTCCAAGCCCAAACAGTTCACCTTTGCTCAAATGACTGATCACACTCCTTTCCCCCAGGACCTGACTGCAGCCCCGCTCTAACTACTTTCTCCACTGATTTCTTTTTCTGTCTCTTACCACCACTGGCACTTGGTGGCTGCTCTCTCCTTGAAGCTTTTCTCCTGAAACTCTCCTGGGCCCCCTGCACCTTCTCTGAATCTTTCTTATCCACTACCTCTTTGGGTTGCTTGCTGTTTTCATTTACTCATCCTCCTGGAAAACCTATGTCAGGCAACCCTGATTAATGACAGTGGACAAGACAGATCCTGCCTTGCTCTCATGCAGCTGACAATCCAGTGGGGGGCACCTCCACTGATCAATTAATTGCACAAGTGATCACTTAACTACAAACAAGTCGAGTGCTCCAAAAGAGAAGAACAGAGCGCCAAGACCACAGACGATGGGGGTGGGATGGGGTTATTCAGCCTGGGGCAGGAAAGGATAGGAAGAAGTGTCATAGGTTGGAACTGGTCTGGCATTGCTTTTGCCAAGGCCTTAAATATTAGTGAGCTCAAGAATTCAATCATATTTTCTCTCTCACAGTGACCACCAGCGATTCGAAAAGATATTCCTTTCTCCAGCCCCCACTTCTCTTCTGAACTCCAGTTCTATATTTCCATTACCTGCCAGACTCTTAACTACAGTGCCACAGAGAGACCTCAAATTCAACTTGTTACAGGAGATTTCCCCCAACAAAGATAGCCTACATCCCTTCCTCCAACTTGGACACCATCCAGTATAAGGCCTGAGCTATATTATTCTTGAACCCACTTACTCTCAGCCTCATCCATCATCTAAAAAGTCACCAACACCAGTTAATTCTATCATCCAATAATTCTCCTGAATCTGCCTTTATCATATATTAAGATCTCCAAACCCACAGCCATTCTTTTAAAATTAACATGTTTAATTTATGACAATAAAATATATACTCATTATAGGAAATTTTGAAAATGTACAGAATAAGATATTAGAGAATAACCACAGATGACATCCTGTCATATTCCCATATGTGCATGTGTCTTTATGTGTCTTATGTTTAGGAACTGCAATCATGTTATGAATACATATGGTAGATGGTTATACAAGTGGTTATCAGTAGTCTGAGTGAATTCCGGGAGTTGGTGATGGACAGGGAGGCTGGCGTGCTGCGATTCATGGGGTTGCAAAGAGTCAGACACGACTGAGCGACTGAACTGAACTGAACTGATCAGTAGTCACCTCCCGTGTGGTCTGCTCTCCCTGAGTCAATGGCTTAGTCATATGATTTGCTTTGGCCAATGGTTCGTTAGTGAGCATAATGAAGAAAAGGTCCTAGTTAAGAATGGATATATAAATAACCTTAGAAAAAATATTTTTAATGTCTGGATGATATTTCCTTTGTATATGTATCATAACTCACTATTTCCTCTATTGTTGGATATGTAGATCTTTTCCATATTTTTATTATTTATGAATAATGACTATCTTTATTATTATATATATCAGATACATTTCTACTTATTTCCTTAGGTTAGATTTCTAGAGTTAACTTTACCAGGTCAAAAGGTATGTATATAGTTAAGCCTTCAAACTTTGTGCCAGAGAAGTTTTACCCAGGTATACCATTACCAGCAATTTAGAAAAGTACCTTTCTCAGTACAACCCCTGCTGGGTAACCTGAGTGGAAAAAAAATGCTATCTCACTGTACTTTCCATTTCTTTGATTACCAATAAGTTAAATATTCCAGCTGGTTTTAGAAAAGGCAGAGGAACCAGAG
>SJYX01019815.1:91043-169788 GCA_006410675.1 Oreotragus oreotragus | reverse complement strand
AAAAAAAAAAAGCTAAATATACAATAGAGTAGATGTCACAAGGCAAAACCAAATGATTAAATGGCAAATGAGTCATACAGACCAGAAAGTTCATGTGTTCAGAGAAAGGACAATGCCTTTCTACTTGAGTTAATAATGAAGGTTTTATCAGAAGACAGTTTAAACTGGAACTTAGAGGCTGGTACAGAATTAAAACAAATGGAGAGAAAGGGGAAGCCCAATCCAGAATAAGAAGAAATGGAAATCAGTAATTACATACAAATGTTTGGCAAAGAATGAAGAGGGCTTTTTTTCAGGAACGGAACAAGGGAAATGGAGCTGGGTTCAGGAAGAAGGACATATATGAGTTTATTGGCATTTGTTAATTTTCTGTTCTTCTCAGGTAAAGTTTTTACTCTTATCCAAGTCTTTCAATAAGTTTGGTAAGATTTTTAAGTACTCTGGATACAAGAGAGATATTTTAGGGTTTACCCCTTCAAATCATATCACATAACCAATCTATCAGCTACTGATCTAACTTATGCAAAGCTGATTTTCAAAGATCAGAAATAACCAAAGTAAAATGTACTCAAAACAAGGTTTGGCAAGCCAGTAATATAAGCATTGATTACATTACATGCTATTCTAGAGTATCTATTACATCTTTGCTTCTCTGGTGGAGAAAGTTGAGAAAGACCTATATATTTGTTCTTACTTTTTTTTTTTTTTAAACTAGGAAATCTGATTTTATTGCTGATGGAAATTGAGCTGTATTTCTATTGGCCTACAAACACTGGGAAAAGTAGAGGCAGCATCTATACAAATTCTTAAGAATAAAATTTAAGTTTTAATAGATGACTACTGTTATTTTTTGAGACATCAATGCTTCAAACTCATTCTTGTTCTATGTGTATATATATNTTTTTTTTTTTTTTAAACTAGGAAATCTGATTTTATTGCTGATGGAAATTGAGCTGTATTTCTATTGGCCTACAAACACTGGGAAAAGTAGAGGCAGCATCTATACAAATTCTTAAGAATAAAATTTAAGTTTTAATAGATGACTAGTGTTATTTTTTGAGACATCAATGCTTCAAACTCATTCTTGTTCTATGTGTATATATATGTCATATGTCATATGGAACTATTTGGTTATATTTTTCCTAGAAAATGACATCAAATTTTAATTTGAAACATGGTTTTTTTTTTTAATTCTAGAATATAGTTTTCTTAATGTAAGAGATGTAATTGGCAATATACTTAATTCTATAAATAATTTTAATATATTATATTCTATATATATCAATTAATGATACAAATATTATGTATTCATGTGTGGAACTGAAGAGTCAAAGTGTTTAAAGATCATTGCTCAAGATTATCTAACAAGTAAAGGGCATAACTAAGACTTGAGTTGAGAAATTATTAGGAAAATAATTTTCCCACATCTCTTTTTTGCAGTATTTTGAACCTTCCTCTGAGGACAGCAGAGTCACTAATGAAACTCACAGTAATTGTATATATATTAGTATTTCACAATAAGGCTAATAATGACCAAGTGAAATCCAGGTAAAAATAAAAGGCTTTACCAGGACTTATGTTACAAAGTGACTTTATTTATGGAAGCCAGACATATCTCATAATCTGTTATGTTATTATCTCTGTGATTGATTGTTTAATTCATCTGCACCTCTCTCATGAGATTATTAAAAAACAAACAACTGAATAATGGTAATTCAAATCGATTCATTCATGAATTGATTTTGATTCCTTTTCTATGCCCATTTGGAACTCACACTTTGTTCAAGGCTTTACTCAGTTTCCACCCATTCCACATAGGCTTCCTGACTACAGAGACCATTTTCTATCTCCCTTTTCTTTCCACACTCTACATTAATTTGGGGCATTACTTTGTCCCTAAGGAGTTCAGTCTTATGGGGTTAAACACATGTGCTTGTAAAAAATAGAAAAATTTCTGGCTTCTTCTTTCAGAACTTTCTTCTCACCACCCCATTATAGCTNCCTGGCGTGCTGCGATTCATGGGGTCACAAAGAGTCGGACACGACTGAGCGACTGAACTGAACTGTTATATGAGTTCTAGGTTGAGTCAAAAGTCGGGGGGTAGGGGCTGGGGGGAAATGAAAGTTCCATTTGAAAAAAGGGAAAGACCCACTTGGTCTCTAATCTACCTGGTAACATATCCACAGACTGTTATCTCCTTCCGGTTTGTATATTCTACATATATGAACAGGCCAGTACATGACTCCAGCTCTACAGGTTATCCCAAAGGTTAATGAACACACTGTGACACATCGGAAATGCCTGATCAGTTATTAGTTATGAATGCTATCACTAGGATCCCTCCACAGGAGCTCCTTTTTTCCTTCACAGAGAAAAATGTCTTTCATACACTTTTTTCTTACATCTTACTGAGAATGCGAAGTAAATATTTTCCTAAAAATGTTGTGTTTCCTGTAAGAAAATACTTTTGTGCGATGTTCTCTTCTATTAACTCTTTACAGAGTAAACCTTCCCATCTTGGAAGCATGGGATCCATGTTGCTTTTTCTTCTCTTTTTTGTTCCATCTCTTATGAAGTCAGCAAATGCTCCTGGAAACTATAGATGCAAATGTTTACTGAATGAAGACATAGTAAGTATGTACTTCTCAGTAATCCTTTTAAGTTGAGTTAGAAAATGAAGCTGGATGTGAGGCTGAAGTTTTATTAATTTTTATAAAAAACAATGAAAGCTTTGGGCTTAATGGATATTAGCATTAACCTTAATACTAAGCATAATATTAGATTTTTTTCTACTCATATAAGGGAAATTTGTTGATACTATTTCTATGCAATAACAAATTTAAGGACTTATTAAATAATGTAATAATGTTTTGACTTGGTAGGATTTTGACTTAAAAAATAACACGGATATACTAATTTTTCAATGGTATATTATAAATGAGTCACAAGAATAATCTATTATTCTGCTGCTGCTACTGCTAAGTCACTTCAGTCATGTCCGACTCTGTGCGACCCCACAGATGGCAGCCCACTGGGCTCCGCCATCCCTGGGATTNTAAATGAGTCACAAGAATAATCTATTATTCTGCTGCTGCTACTGCTAAGTCACTTCAGTCATGTCCGACTCTGTGCGACCCCACAGATGGCAGCCCACTGGGCTCCGCCATCCCTGGGATTCTCCAGGCAAGAACGCTGGAATGGGTTGCCATTTCCTTCTCCAATGCATGAAAGTGAAAAGTGAAAGTGAAGTCATTTAGTCGTGTCTGACTCAGCGACCCCATGGACTGCAGCCTACCAGGCTCCTCCATCCATGGGAGTTTCCAGGCAAGAGTACTGGAGTGGGATGCCATTGCCTTCTCCAATCTATTATTCTAATAAGGTAAAATATCTCAAGTATTACAAGTGCTTACAATATCAAATATGCACTTATTAACTCAAATATAACCAAAGGTTTCATTTACTCTGTATTCTACTTATTTCTCAGGTTTTCCAGAGTTTAAACATATGTAGTAAGTAAGGTAGTACATTATCCCATGTAATTTTTAGATTGTCTTCCCAAGCAGGATGATGGGAATGTCTTCTCAGACAGCTGAGATGGCCACGGTTCACAGCTGCCATCAAGACTAGCTGACTTTCTTCAGTGTTTTTGATGGTTTTGCATTTCTTTGCTTCTCATAAGATAAATGATAACTCTACAATGCCTTTAAGGTCATTCCATTGAATCTGTCATGCTCTCAGTTGATTCTAAAGCAACCCATTTGAATAGGAAGAATTTTCTATTCTTTTCTCCTTTTATCTAGACCACAGGTCTGTTGAATTCTAAATAACTGTCAGTGATTTATTTGACTCTTATCATAGTCCTAAGGTCCAGTGACAAAGAACACAGAAGAAAAAGCAATTCATGTTTTTGGGGGAGATAGCATAACAGACGGGGAAGGCAATGGCACCCCACCCCAGTACTCTTGCCTGGAAAATCCAATGGACGGAGTAGCCTGGTGGGCTGCAGTCCATGGGGTCGCTAACAGTCGGACAGACTGAGCGACTTCACTTTCACTTTTCTCTTTCATGCATTGGAGAAGGAGATGGCAGCCCACTCCAGTGTTCTTGCCTGGAGAATCCCAGGGATGGGGGAGCCTGGTGGGCTGCCGTCTATGGGGTCACACAGAGTCGGACACAACTGAAGCGACTTAGCAGCAGCAGCAGCAGCACAACAGAATTCTAAAAGGAATTCCTCAGGGACATCCCTGGAAGGCGAGTGTTTGTGACTTGGTGCTTGCACTGCCATGGCCCAGGTTCAATCCCTGGTCGGGGAACTAAGATCCCACAAGTCCCACAACATGGCAGAAAAATAAGTAAATAAAGAAAGAAAAGAAATTCCCTGTTTCTAAGAATGAACCTGAGGCCAACTTCAGGCCTGAGCCTGCTGAAGAAAGGTGTTTCATCCAGGAAATTACAGTTAAGTCCATCTGTTCTTATGGTAAAGACTTTGTAATGTGTGAGGGTCACTTTGAACCCGTTATTCATACGTGGTGATGAGGCAGATATGTATGGGACGGCTTCCAAAACACACTCTGGCAAGGAGTCAGGAGACAGGAGGAGAGAGGCAGGGAGGATTTAAAACAAAACAAAACAAAAGAAACCAACCCAGAAGTACTCACGGAAAACGGAGAACTTGGGGATCTAGGAACTCCTGTGCCTCTGCCTAGGAGCAGTAACCAACGGTGTTTTCTCCTGGTCATTCTTTTCAGTAAAAACGATACCCCACAGAAGAAAAGCAGCTAATCCACAACTAAACAACCACATGGGGGCTTCCCTGGAAAACAACCATCATATCTTGGTATACAGCACAGGTGCTGGATGTGAATTTGCCTTTTTATCGCACAGAATATTGGAAAAATGTGTTCAAGAAATGAGAATTAATCAGATCAGTAATTTGCTGCCATTGCCTTGATTTGCAGTAGAGTACCAGTGATTTTACTCACATGGCTATGCACCCTCAATGCAAACATCAACATACTACAAAAGGTGAATAACCTCTTGGTATTATAAAAATAGTTTTCCTTCTGCAGATCCCCAGAAGGGTCTCAGGGATGCCTAATGGTCTGCAGACCACACTTTGAGAATCACCATACTGTAGAAGGCCCCAAAAAAGATTGTGTGGAAGACTACTTAATGACATAGAAAAACATGTTCATAATACACCCAAGTGAAATATAATAAAGAACATGTTTGTATTTGATACTAATTATACTTCTTGAAATAATCTGAAAAAAAAATAACAAAATCACTAATAGGCAGTGATTATATAAATTATAGTATATTCACCAAATAACATAGTATATAGCTGTTAAAAAAAAAAGATTGATACATATACTGACATACAAAGATCTTCACAATAAACCAAGTTAAAAAAACACTTTGTTGCAGAATATTGTAGAGTGATGGGGAGCGGTGAGATAGGACTAGGGAATTAAGAGGTACAAACTATTATATATAAAATAAATGAGCTGCAAGAACATATTATACAGCATAAGGAATATAGTCAACATTTTATAATAACTGTAAATGAAATATAATCTATAAAACTATTGCATCACTATTTTATACACCTGAAACAAATATAAATTTTAAATCAACTGTACTTCAATATAAAAATAAAAGTGAAAAAACAAGAATGTATGTGTAGCTACACATGTCTGGTACATATGTAGCAGAAGCACATAATGCAGAAGAAATGATTATGGAGAACTATACGTCACATATTCAATAGGGGTTACCTGGAAAAGAGCTGGTACTGGGATGCAGGGAAAAGGGAATATGGGGACTTTCATGTTTTAAGTGTAGCTTGAATGTTTCACAAAGAATATTCATTCATGTATGATTCATGTAATGAAGAAAAGAAGTGAACATAAAATGACTTGGCCAGATATATGAAAAGGGTTAACAACCCAGGTTAACCTGTTGGAGTTTTAGCTTCAACATCAGTCCTTCCAATGAATATTCAGGACTGATTCCTTTAGGATGGACTTCTTCTTGACCTGCATACAGATTTCTCAGGAGGCAGGTCAGGTGGTCTAGTATTCCCATCTCTTGAAGAACTTTCCACTTTGTTGAAAATTGATCACAGTGATCACACTTTGTTATGATCTACACAGTCAAACGCTCTGGCATAATCAATAAAACAGGAGATGTTTTTCCGGAATTCTCTTGCTTTTTCTATGATCCAATGGATGTTGGCAATTTGATCTCTGGTTTCTCCACCTTTTCTAAATCCAGCTTGAACATCTGGAAGTTCACGGTTCACATACTGTTGAAGCCTCGCTTGGAGATTTTGAGCATTACTTTGCTAGTGTGTGAGATGAGTACAATTATGTGGTAGTTTGAACATTCTTTGGCATTGCCCATCTTTGGGATTGGAATGAAAACCGACCTTTTCCTGTCTGGTGACCACTGCTGAGTTTTCCAAATTTGCTGGTGTATTGAGTGCAGCACTTTCATAGCATCATCTTTTAGGATCTAAAATAGCTCAATTGGAATTCCATCACCTCCACTAGCTTTGTTCACGGTGATAATTAAATAAATGAAAGTTTAAGAAAATGTATATCTTTATAATTTTCAGTAGGAAAGACTTTTTATTATTATTTGAAAAATAACAGAAATCATATGTAAGATACAAAGTGCATAGCTGCCTAGTGCATTTGGTCTCCTTTGTTCTATTCTTTTCTCTATTTACACAGAACCCTAAACATTTCGTTTTCACTGGTCTGGCCCACTAGTACCATTTTAAAATGTGTACAAGTTTCTTCTAAAAAAAATTGTAAAATAACTACGCATTCTTCATATATAAGACAGAATTTCGGTAATAAAGGAATATTTCATATCACATACATAATCACTGTACAACTTCTAATCTGTTACCTATATTAAATCATTGCACATTACATATTCCAAACATACTATGGAAATAAGTGAAGAGATAGAAAACAGGCAATGACATGATTTCTTAAAGCAATCTTATAGGAAGGTAACTTAAGATTCTGTCCTAGGAGGTACTCACACTCTCAGAAGACTCAACTTTACGTGGCTTGCCCAAGGCTGTTTTCAAATGTCAGCTGTTCAATAAATAGGTGAGTTTTACTTCAAAATTAGAATAATTTTTAAACAAACACTGCCTATTCTTTTCAGAAGTGAAATACAGCTTCCCTCTCATAATACAGCAGGACACATAATTCCTCTGACAGCTACCAGTCTAACTAAAAAGACCCTTCGTTTTTGTTTTGGCTACTGATTTCTTGCTGCTANGTCAGCTGTTCAATAAATAGGTGAGTTTTACTTCAAAATTAGAATAATTTTTAAACAAACACTGCCTATTCTTTTCAGAAGTGAAATACAGCTTCCCTCTCATAATACAGCAGGACACATAATTCCTCTGACAGCTACCAGTCTAACTAAAAAGACCCTTCGTTTTTGTTTTGGCTACTGATTTCTTGCTGCTATCAGGTAAGGTCTCATTTCCTCTGGCAAACCACCCAGGTAATTTTCTCTTGGAGGTTTCAGACGAAGTCTATAGGAAAGAAACAACAAAAAAAAAGTATATATATTATATATATATATGTATATATCTATTTGTACTGCTGGCAAGTAACACATGCTGTGCCGCGTGCTAAGTCATTTCAGTCAGGTCTGACTCTTTGAGATCCCATGGACTGTAGCCCACCAAGATCCTCTGTTCATGGGATTTCCCAGACAAGAATACTGGAGTGGGATGCCATGCCCTCCTCCAGGGGATCTTCCCAACCCAGGGATTGAACCCACATCTCTTACATTGCCTGCATTAAGTTACTAAATATACACCCATCATCATTCCCTTTTCATAAAAACAAAATAATGATATCTATAGAGTTTCTGATTCAAAAGTAAACACATAAGAGACAAAATCACTATATCATTTGTTTAGGCAATTACCTGCCACCCTGTTACATATTTTTAGACACTCAAGTGTCTAAAAAAGACTCTCATTTGGGAAGGAAAGAACTGGATATGATTTCAGATCCATATTAACTTTGGGTATGCCAAAATGGCAAATTTAATGTTCAGAGGAAGGCATCTGCTTGAGCATGTGTACACACACATACACAGTTATATTAGCGATTAAAAAAGCACACAACGTGTACATCTACACTGGACAAACTTGGAGTAGTTCAGGCATCATCAGGACCTTGCAGAATTGCTGAGACATCACAGGTACTCAAAAGATATTTGCTCCGTAAATGGGGAAAAAATGATCTTTGTTTCGTAGACTCTTTTGAGGATCTGTTGACACTAGGGATCCACGTAGGGAAAAAAGACAAATGTACACATGCACAATATTTTGTATAATTCTAGGGCATCCCTTGCACCAAATGAAGCCTCAGAATTCTAAGTTAAAAGTCTCCAGCTTTTAGGGGAAAAAATTAAAACCCAGAAGCAGTGGTTGCCTACTATATGATTTGCACAAGCAGATCCAACAGAGAGAAGAAATTTCTTCTCCCTTAAGAAGAAATAAAAAGCAATGGGACAAAAATACTAAAAGGCAAAAATTTTTTTAACATCCTGAAATAAACAAAAATTTTAAAGTTTCAATTTAAGAAAACTTGCCATCAATTTTTTTAAAATTTATTTGAAGAATCTTATTTGAAAAAAAACTTATCTGAAAGAAAAAAAACATATCTGAAGAATCTACTGTGTGCCTTAGTATATGAATCAGAACTACCATTGTCAAGACATAATCTTCCTCCAGTAAACAGCAGTCACAACAGATGTAAACCTAATGATGCTTCAGCTAATAAAGAGAATTTGTTTTGACATTAGCTTTTATTAGAAGCCTCATAATCGTAAAATGAAAGAGACTAAGGAATACAACCCAGGGTGGTAGAGAAGACGAATGTTAACACATGAAGGACCTTGAAACCTGGCCTCCAACAGACTCTACGGTGCTCAGAGTAGCTTTCTATACTGGAAGGCAGATGGAAGAAAAACAGTCTGGCTGGCTCACTCATCTCATAATCTACTTCCCAGCCTCAATATTCTTGTTCCCCTAAATGGGGAAAAAGAAAAGGCTAAAGCAGTAAGCTTAGTATAATTTCCACCCACTTACCCACCCTCTCCACAATAGCCCCATTCTGCATATGTACAAGCGGTTGATTCCTGTTGCACAGCAGAAACTAACACAATGCTGCAAAGCAGTTATGTCCCGATTAAAAAAATACCTCCACTCTGTCGTCAGAATATGATATTATCTCAATAGAAGGGAAGCAAAAATGTTCATGTGTGGTTGAAACAATATTTCACTCTTAATGTGCTTCAATATTCAGGAAAAATGACAAGCTACACTTTTTCCTGTATTGACAGATACAGCTGGGAAAAAATAAGGTCTTAGGCACTTGGTAGACAGATTTCAGAAATAAAAGGCTGGGAATAGCAGCCAAATTTCACTACCACTGCCCAACATATATCTTCTTTAATGCCCTTCTTATAGCTAATCAATTGCCAAAATAATGTAAAGAATTCCAGGTAAGCGAATTTCATTAGGTTATCTAGGACATGAATATATACACATTTAACTGAAGGACAGTTTTAAAAAACCAGTCCCTCTTATTTTTAAGCTATTGAGGGAAAAAGAGTTTAACTGTTGGAAATCTTATAAAGATTACAACTGAAATAAAGTTCCTAATTCTCTCATATAAATAGTAGCAACCACCTACCGCTATGCTGAATCATATCATCCAGGAACTAAAGTAATTTTTGAGTTAATTATGATTTTCACAAACTTTTATCACTGAACTTCAGGCCCAGAAGAAACTAAATGTCCAATTTTCAAGTCTTTGCAATCATTTGGTAGAGTCACAGTGTCAAAGAATAGTTATTGTCTAATTACTATTTATCTCAGATAAATCATAGAACAAGAATTTTCAAAGCATGTGATTTTAATAAAACATAGCATGTAAAATACCACTAACCTCATGGTTGTTCTCTGATCATGCAAAAGTGCACTGGGATATGCCCAAGCCCATGAGAAACAATGACCCTTGTACCCGAGGATTCAGTTTAACAGGAACCAAGCAGGAAGAGTGACAGAATGATAGACAAGTCCAGCCTCTAAAGAGGCATTTATATTAGAATTCGGGTTTCGTTTCTCGTTTTGGTTTTTTTGACCATGATACAAGGCATGTGGGATCCTAGTTCTCTGAATGAGGACTGACTCTGCCCCCTGCATTGGAAGAACAGAGTCTTAGCCACTGGACCCCCAAATTTTAGGGAAGTCCCTGAAAGAAAGGGAATTTCCCGGTTATAAAGTCAATGTAAGGTAGATGTAAATTTTAAGCTGACATTCTCGCACAATAAGCTAGACTAGATGGGATTATATTCTTCTTTTCTTGTCATTAAAAAAAAATCTCTTAGATCAGATTTATGAAACCAAAGGAAACATAGCCCAGAGATTTTTTTTAAAAAAGTAACCTTCTATCAGAATTTATAACACATCAAAAAATACATTCTGATATTAGGATATGCAAATTGAACACTGACAATATATGAAAATTCTGCACATAATTAATACCTTGGTCTTCGTGTCTACTTCTTCCTTGCTTCTCTTAGAATTTGAAGAGCTCTCTTCAGGGTTGGGGAAACACCGCTTTTTGTTGGGATCACATGAAGAGTGGCATTGCGTTCTATGGTCACCATCTTTTTCCAGGATCTTGATTGCCATGTGGATAAGGTACGTGTCAATGTTTTCAGGAACATATATTCTAATTAGGTTAATTTTATTTGTATCTGTAAAATAATTTTTTAAAAGATTTAAAAGTAAATTACATAGAGCATCACAGAAAAATCTACGAGCTGGAAATAATGAAATATTTTGTAGAGAGGAAGGAGGAAGGTGGTCAGAGAAGATGTTCCTCTTGCAAATGCCTACCCCCTCACAGATCGGAAATAGAGTAAGCACATGCCTCCTTCACTCCTGTACCCCTGCCTACAAGAGCCAGAGTCAGGTCAGCTCATCCACTCTGCAGAACTTCTGTTTCAAACTGAGAATCAAAACTATCATCCACAGAATTGTTTCTAAAGGAATTATGCTTCAAATTCCAAATATCAATTATAAGCTAATTTTTTTGAAAATAATTTATTCTTAAAATAGAAGCTAATCATACTTGTAAATAAGATGCTAATAAAAAGGATTCTTTCAATGGAGATTGAAGCATAACAAAACATATCAACTATTTTAAATGTCTATTAATTGACTACGTTTTCTGAGAAAGATAGATTTTAAAATCTTATTTGCCCTAACTTTCCACACAAATAAGGGTTGAAAATATCTACTGAAAAATCAAGTGAAACAATGAGCACTGCCTGCACTCCTTCAGTGGTTAAAGATCAAATTACCCTTATTTTTGTGGCATGTCCCTTGGAAGCCACCCTTAATTTTCCAGGGACATGCACATTAAGAATGAAAGAACAAAATTCTTCAAAATATTATCCAGGCACATCATTAAATACATTGCTTCATTTATTAGTAGGCATAGTTACAATCTCAACTCCATAAAAGAAGCAGGTTAAAATTATGTAAATATGAAAAAAAACTAAAAGACTAAAAAAGTACAGAATTCCTTAAAATATTAAGTTACAAGGACAAAATCTATTTAGCAAATAAGCATGAAAATAATAAGACCTAATTTCTCAGTTCTCAAATACTCTATGTTTAAGTATAAAATTATGCCATAATAAAATATAGAAAATTATCAGTTCAAGATTATGCAGAATTTAAATGCCAACAAACTGGTTCATTAAAACACCAAATTATGTGACAGGGCTACAGCTAAGTAAAAGAGGAAATGACCTGTCTGAACCATCAGTGTGACATGGATATCTTCATTTCTTATTATAGTTTATAACGCGACAATGTTTCCTCCAGTGAGATAACAAACCGTATTTTATTACGGAAAAATAAGAATTCAAAAATAAAATTTCACATCAATAAATGATATATTACAGACTATAAATGTACAATCAAAAGAAATAAAGTTTAGATAGAGCTCATGAATCTTAACGTTCTCAATTTTGGCTTTGGAAGTAAACTACAATAATATATATTTTCATATTATCTGTATGCTGCTACTGCTGCTAAGGCACTTCAGTCGTGTCCGACTCTGTGTGACCCCATAGACGGCAGCCCACCAGGCTCCCCTGTCCCTGGGATTCTCCAGGCAAGAATACTGGCGTGGGTTGCCATTTCCTTCTCCAATGCATGAAAGAGAAAAGTGAAAGTGAAGTCGCTCAGTCTGTCCGACTGTTAGCGACCCCATGGACTGCAGCCCACCAGGCTACACCGTCCATTGGATTTTCCAGGCAAGAGTACTGGGGTGGGGTGCCATTGCCTTCCTCGTATTATCTGTATAATGTATATATAATGCTTGGACGGAAAGATGAAGTAAGTGTTTAATAAGTATAATTTAAATTTCATTGTTCTTTGGAATTTAAATATAGGCTAATATCTTTATTAATTCAATTTATTGAATTTATTAATTCAATTGAAATATTAATTTCAATTTAATATTTAACTCTGAATGAAAATTTGCTATACTCAATATGTAGTAGTAAAGAAAATAGGAAAAGGAGGGGGGAACTGCACAAGCTCTTTCAGATGATATTGTATACTATCGAACAGCTTATCAGAGACACGTCTTTCTCTAAATCCTAAGAGACAATACACATATAAGGGAAAAAGTAATTCTAGGGTGTTAATATCAAGCAGGCATCTGGGCAAGAAGGCATTTGACTTTCTCTGAAATACTATTTCCTTCTGCACTGAAGAAAGATTTCATACAATCATGATTCTACCCCCACAAGTAATTACTGTTGTCCTTTCTCTGCCTTAGTATCTAGTAAAATGGCAGCTGAAGTGAGAAAGACTGGAGAGTGACTGGCCGAGACGGCTAGCTTCCTCACAAGATACTCACAGCTAAGTGACCTTGGATATTTTATCACAGGACAGGATTTGGCCCTCAGGTTTTCAGACTTACAAACCAGTATTAACCTTAACAGAGCCAGGTGAACCAAGTTCACACAATGCCAATTCATTAATTTCCAGTTATGACTCACAACTATTACATAGATTAGCAAGCCTAGCACATATTTTCCCTATAAAGACTGCCCTAAACGGGACATCAATACATAACCAGAGAGCTGTGGCACAGAAGCAGAATTAGTTGTTAAGGTGTCTCCTCCCTCCAGTAAGATCTTGACATAATTTATCAACAAGCCCTTAAAATACTTGAAGGTCTCATCGACCAGGGTTAGAAATTGCATATGTCTTTCCTTTCAATAAAAGCTGGCAGAACAACTTTAACATGGTACATAGTGAAGAGGGAAACTTAGGTTCCCTGGAACTAACTTAGATTCCCTAAGGAGGGAAACTTAGGTTCCCTGGAACTAACCTTGAGCAAGTTTCCCTGCTCAAACCTGTGTTTGTCCCTCTCCTGGCCTCTTCGGCTGATCAGCAGGAGAAGAGAGGCAGGCGTTCTTCAGTCAAGTCATCTTCAGGCCTAGAATGAAGAATGCCTTTGAAGGTAACTTAAATACCTTTGTTCTTATCAAGTAAGTATGGTATTAATTGTGATCTTTTTCACCTTATTTCTAAACTTGGGGGGAGAACTGTATACTTATTCCTGAGTGGGAAAGAGTCTGACGTAGTAAAAAGCTTAATTAACTATTTGCACTGCAGCTCTGGAAATGAGGCTTTTGCTATGTCCTCTGATGGGGAAACAGTGGAAACAGTGTCAGACTTTATTGTTTTGGGCTCCAAAATCACTGCAGATGGTGACTGCAGCCATGAAATTAAAAAATGACGCTTACTCCTTGGAAGAAAAGTTATGACCAACCTAGATAGCATATTCAAAAGCAGAGACATAACTTTGCCGACTAAGGTCCGCCTAGTCAAGGCTATGGTTTTTCCTGTGGTCATGTATGGATGTGAAAGTTGGACTGTGAAGATGGCTGAGCGCTGGAGAATTGATGATTTTGAACTGTGGTGTTGGAGAAGACTCTTGAGAGTCCCTTGGACTGCAAGGAGATCCAACCTGTCCATTCTGAAGGAGATCAACCCTGGGATTTCTTTGGAAGGAATGATGCTAAAGCTGAAACTCCAGTACTTTGGCCACCTCATGCGAAGAGTTGACTCATTGGAAAAGACTCTGATGCTGGGAGGGATTGGGGGCAGGAGGAGAAGGGGACGACCGAGGATGAGATGGCTGGATGGCATCATGGACTCGATGGACGTGAGTCTGAGTGAACTCCGGGAGATGGTGATGGACAGGGAGGCCTGGCGTGCTGCGATTCACGGGGTCGCAAAGACTCGGACACGACTGAGCGACTGAACTGAACTGCTCTGTCCTAACAGTCCAAAAAAATTCATCAGATTTACCAGATTATTATGATACATCTAGTTTATGTTTGTACATTTAGAGTAGGAAAACCCTTCTAATGTACCTTGTCTTTACTTCTGTAAGAAAGGGATCATAATTTTAAAATAGGCAGATTTTAACATTTTCTGTAAGGCAGACAAAGGGGCTTGACCACAGTTGAGGTTCCACAGCATAATGACAGGAGAAAATCCTTCCACAGGGGGCCCAAGAGATCCAAGTCCATCCCTTCAATTTTCAGTGCTTGACACAACTGCCTGGACGGGAAAGGCTAGTTCAGTGGAACCAATGACAGGGAATCAGAAAGATGTAGGAAGAAACTAAGAGTCAGTAAGCTATGGGGAAGGATTTTTTTCCAAGTGATGAACTGGAAATCAGAGAAGGATGAAAGAGCTCTGTTTTGAAGATGGGTGTGGAAGGTGTAATCAGAAACTGAAACAAACAAACAAAAAAAGAATTTCTCCGATTCAGACTTTCCTTTGAGTGATGATGGGAAGAAAGATTGTATTTCTAAAACAAGACAAAGCATTAGGAAAGTGAAGGTTTCATAGTAGCATAAAGGGTTAATGTGATCAGAGTGGAAAATATCAGCGGATTGCTTGTTTACTTCATCTGGGTTCAATGACTCAAGTCATTAAGGCTGCAGACAAGGGTCATGGTTTTCACCTGAGTTGATGGGAGGGTTTCGGATAACATCAGCAATAATCTTTTGAATCTCTGGAGTCAGGCCTGCTCGCTCCGTATCGACTGGGTAGCCAGCTTTCACCGCTTGGGATAAGTGCATGCCAACCGCTGTGAGAGGCAGGGTCCTCTTCTCAGCTGTATCCTTCTAGAGCAATGGCAGTAAAACAACCAGTGAGTTTTTTTAAGCTTCCACTGTGCTATATAGAAACACAAGGTCCAAAACCTTCAGGTAGTTAAGTGTTCACTGAGAAATGAAACAGTACATTGAACCTTCATTTAAATTTCTCATTTTAACTAATTCTTCTAAATGACTCACATGCTAGAACTCCACAGGCTGCTTTGTATACTTACTATATTGAATGAAGCAAAATCATCCAGCTTTAGCTAAGAGATCAGTACTCACCCTTCTGCAATTATTCACCTTAAAAACCCATCAGTAACTGAGAACAGTCATTCTACATAAGTCTAATAGCTGCCACGACCTTTTAAAAATACAGTAAACTATAACTCAATAAACTGTACACTTGAAATAACACATGGCCTTTCAGTTACATGAACTTCCAGGAAGACAAATGCTAAAATGCTTAGTGATAAAATCAGGTTCCGAATATATTCTATAAAAGGTTCTCAAAAAGACTTTAAAAAGTGCTTTAAGTGGGCTCTATTCATAAAATAAGAACAAACATAATTTACAAGTGGCTGTCATTATTTGCCTAGTACTGAACTTAACATGAATTGTTAAGGACATTGCTACGTATTTATGTAGCTTTTAAACAAATGCAGCTCCAAATCCAGTTAAGGTGTCTGTTAGACAAAATATTC
This sequence comes from Oreotragus oreotragus, assembly GCA_006410675.1. Taxonomy (NCBI): domain Eukaryota; kingdom Metazoa; phylum Chordata; class Mammalia; order Artiodactyla; family Bovidae; genus Oreotragus; species Oreotragus oreotragus. The sequence continues at coordinate 153,825 of SJYX01019815.1, read as the reverse complement.
TTCTCAACATTCAGGAAGTTCAATCACTCAGCTCTAGATTATTTCATGATATTCTTTTTTAACACACCTTGAAAGTCTAAATTTGGACTATATTTGTATGAATGCTGATATTTTCACAATACAGGGCATGTAAAGCAATATTCTTCATCACTCAAAGGAAAGTTTTTAGTTACTTCCATGTCTGCCTAATATCAGGGTTATTTGATACCAGGCATCATATTACCTAAAACTAATTGTATTATAACTCCTGATTCATTAGTCCTTAGGCATGTTTAATTTTGTGCTTAACTAGCAAGACCCCCCCCTCAGGCTCCCAGGAGGCACAGATAATTACACTACAATATTTCACAATAATATACAACCAAATAATAGCAAAAGACCCAAATGAAGATATACCACTCCTCATTTTTTAACCATGAATATGTAATATATGAAACTTCATATCCTGAATGAGTATGAGAATATAATTTATTCAACAAATTTAGAGGCTATTCCATATTTTCTTAGTAATTACATACAGTTTTGCCATACATATTTGGTCCAATTATATATATACAAGCATGTTTAACATGTATATGTAAGTTACTGTTTAAGTAAGAGACTGAACTTAAAATTCCTCTTTATCATGTAATTTGTTTCAAAAAGAGTACAGTGGAATTATTTGGTTCTTTGCGTAATGGCTTTCAAACTTTTAATTAAGGAGTTTGGCTATCTGAGTAGAACATCTATTAATGACTAAGACAAGCTAAGGACTGTTTATTCTTATTTGTACTGAATCTTAAACAGAATAGAAAGTGTGTAATGGAGCCTAAAGCATGAGCCACAGAGAACAGGATAAAGAGGCCCTGCACCATACAGCCCGATCTAAATCAGTTTAACACCAGAGAGGACAGGAATGCAAATCAGTGAAACTCACGGGGAAGCCTCACCCTGCCTGCCCTTCTGCCGCTCAGATACCCTCTTCATTTTGTGTATTTAAAAAATCTCCACAACCTTAAGGACTTCTGCCACAATGATGAAGAAACAGGAAGTATGGCCATTTTTCACAGCAGTCAGATTTCTTTTAAAGAGCATCAAGTAGATACCGTTAAGGAAGAGAAAAAAAAAAAAAAAGAACACGACACTAGAGTTTGTTGCTTTTTTAAAACTTATTTCTAGCTTCTTGGACACCCTTCCAGAGATATTCTATGCACTTGTATATACATACGCTTTTATGTACATATACATACACATATATGAATATGTGTAAAAGTGAAAGAATCACTCAGTCGTATCCGACTCTTGGCATCCCCATGAACTGTAGCCCACCAGGCTCCTCTGTCTATGGGATTTCCCAGGCAAGAATACTGGAGTGGGTTGCCATTTNCATACACATATATGAATATGTGTAAAAGTGAAAGAATCACTCAGTCGTATCCGACTCTTGGCATCCCCATGAACTGTAGCCCACCAGGCTCCTCTGTCTATGGGATTTCCCAGGCAAGAATACTGGAGTGGGTTGCCATTTTGTTCTCCAGGGGATCTTCCTGATCCAGGGACTGAACCCCCATCTCCTGCACTGCATGCAGATTCTTTACCATCTGAGCCACCTGGGAAACCCATTTATAAATATATAAGCATGCAAATACATATATATATATATACACACACACACATTTATGTAAATTTTTCACACCACTAGGCAACTTCCTTTTTCTATTTAACAATGTATCTTAGCGATTATCTATTATTAGTACATACTATAATAGTTTTTTAACTATTAAACCCATTTTAAAAAATAGCTTCAAAATTGGCTGCTTCAACATCCCTAAGCTATAAATGTGTTAATCAGTACCTCCGATACAACCTCTGTAAGATAATCATGCTCAAACTATACTTGCTGATTTTACTAGAAGTAGGCTTAGAAAAAGAAAATGACCTTGTTCTAAAACTAATTACAAAATGAACCAATGTGAAACACTGTAGGATTATAAGAAATGTATCCCAATACTGAAAAGCTGATAAAATACATTTAGATAAATTTAAAAATTCCCTCTAACTTGAAAGTAACACTTACCAAAGACATTTTCTTTTCTTGGAAAAAAGAATATGTGATGGCCACAGCTGGTGAAAGTGAGTTTGCTTTATTTTCCACCACCAAACTTTCCCTCTGTTCTTCCTGTAGTTCTGTGCTTGGAAAGAGGTCTGTCTACACAATTTTAAACGTAGCACAAATAATCAAAAATAATATCAACATAATGATAGAATATAAACATGATCATTAACTATTAAGGAAAAAAATAACATGAACTTCAAGGAACAGCCCCAAATTCTCTTTTTATGAGAAGCTCAAAAAAGAACTTTTTTTTTTTTACATATTGATTTTTTTTTTTAATTTTTTTTTTGTATTTATTTTTTTACACGAACGTAAAGTAGGCTACAGTGAATAAATTTTGAATAAAGTATTTGTAATAGCAAACAGGGTTACAGAACTAAAAATTCCTAGTCTTCTCCTTAAGCCAAAAGGAGAGAATATAGATGGACTATAATGTTGACCACTCTGCTTCTAAATTAGTCCCCTAATCCCCAAAAGTGAACAGTGAATAAATAAATGAAGCTTTAATTTCTATCTACATTTGAAAGCCAGATAATTTATTAATCTAAAATATGGTATTTATTCAAGTTTTAAAACAAAACCTCTCAACAAAATGAACAGACACTACCAGCCTTGACAACTACTTTAGTATCTTAATTATGTACCTAGTGGTTATCAGTAGGGAGAGGGATGGGGGAAGGGGCATGATAGGGAAAGGGGATTAAGAGGTACAACGTACTGGGTATAAAATAAGTTACAAGGATGTAACATACAGAACAGGGCAAATTGCCAGTATTTTATAACTTTGGAGTATCATATATAAAAATACTGGATCACTATGTTGTACATATGAAACTAATATAATACTGAAAGTCAACTATACTTAATTTTTAAAAACTAGTAACTAATATGTTTTTATAACTGATTTAACAAAGAAACTCTCCAAATTCATTTTCTAAGTGTCCAGCACAGAAATTAAAATGAAGGGAGAAAATGCTGCTTTTGAAGCATGTTTTGAAATCATCAAAAAAAGTTTATTCTCTCAGAGCTCCAATAAACCACAGTATTTTACCTGAACACCATTTATTTGACAGAAACGTCTGATGACTTCCAACAGAGGGGCCAACATCACAGCTTTGCCTTCAGAAACACCATCGATCCTTTTCATATTTTCAACTGTAGTAGGTCTATCATTTTAAAAAATTAAAAGGTCAAGAAACCACTGAAACATTACTACTTCAGCAACAAAGCTGATAGATATTTAGCTTCAGACTGACATTCAGTAAACATGTATTAATGTTTGTTCCAGAAACCAAAAACTATGTATAAAACAAGTAATCAGGTTTTGAGTCTTAGAGGACAACTAAAAGGCTAAGACCACCAGACCTGCCTCTTGAGAAACCTGTATGCAGGTCAGGAAGCAACAGTTAGAACCCGACATGGAACAACAGACTGGTTCCAAATAGGAAAAGGAGTACGTCAAGGCTGTATGTTGTTACCCTGCTTCTAAGGCTGTCTCTTATACACATCTCCTTCATACTGCTCTCCCTTTGGTTTCCTCCTTTTAAAGCCTTGCTGCTCATACCATTCCTCTTGGAAAGTCCCATCGTTCCTATATGTGGACCTCTCTGCCTGTCGTGTCTTCAGGAATTATATCCTGACCCACAGCTCTTAGCTTTCATAACTCTAGAAGCAGTTGCACAGAATTCTTCTGGATAAAACTCCTCATCCTCATTATATATTTAATCACTAAACTTCTTTGGATTTTTTTTTCTAATTCTCAAACAATTTCAAGGGCAAAATACTTCCTTCTTGAGGGCAGGTCCATGATTCACAATGGTTCTCTCTAAAAGAAAATTTTTTTTTTTCTTTTGTTCAGTTCAGTTCACTCAGTCGTGTCTGACTGTTTGTGACCCCATGAATCACAGCATGCCAGGCCTCCCTGTCCATCACCAACTCCCGGAGTTCACTCAAACTCATATCCATTGAGTCGGTGTTGCCATCCAGCCATCTCATCCTCGGTCGTCCCCTTCTCCTCCTGCCCCCAATCCCTCCCAGCATCTGAGTCTTTTCCAATGAGTCAACTCTTCGCACGCGGTGGCCCAAGTACTGGAGTTTCAGCTTTAGCATCATTCCTTCCAAAGAAATCCCAGGACTGATCTCCTTCAGAATGGAGTGGCTGGATCTCCTTGCAGTCCAAGGGACTCTCAAGAGTCTTCTCCAACACCACAGTTCAAAGCATCAATTCTTCGGTGCTCAGCTTTCTTCACAGTTCAACTCTCACATCCATACATGACCACTAGAAAAAACACACAGGCTGGAGTCCAGATTGCCGGGAGAAATATCAGTAATCTCAGATAGCAGATGACACCACCCTTATGGAAGAAAGTGAAGAGGAGCTAAAAAGCCTCTTGATGAAAGTGAAAGAGGAGAGTGAAAAAGTTGGTTTAAAGCTCAACATTCAGAAAACGAAGATCATGGCATCTAGTCCCATCACTTCATGGGAAATAGATGGGGAAACAGTGGAAACAGTGTCAGACTTTATTTTTTGGGCTCCAAAATCACTGCAGATGGTGACTGCAGCCATGAAATTAAAAGAGGCTTACTCCTTGGAAGTAAAGTTATGAGCAAACTAGATAGTATATTCAAAAGCAGAGACATTACTTTGCTGACTAAGATCCGTCTAGTCAAGGCTATGGTTTTTCTTGTGGTCATGTATGGATGTGAGAGTTGGACTGTGAAGAAGGCTGAGCACTGAAGAATTGATGCTTTTGAACTGTGGTGTTGGAGAAGACTCTTGAGAGTCCCTTGGACTGCAAGGAGATCCAGCCACTCCATTCTGAAGGAGATCAGCCCTGGGATTTCTTTGGAAGTAATGATGCTAAAGCTGAAACTCCAGTACTTTGGCCACCTCATTAGAAGAGTTGACTCCTTGGAAAAGACTCTGATGTTGAGAGGGATTGGGGGCAGGAGGAGAAGGGGACGACAGAGGATGAGATGACTGGATGGAATCACGGACTCGATGGACGTGAGTCTGAGTGAACTCCAGGAGATGGTGATGAACAGGGAGGCCTGGCATGCTGCGATTCATGGAGTTGCAAAGAGTCAGACATGACTGAGCAACTGAACTGAACTGAACTGCATGACGTAAAACCAGGCTCTTTCTCTGGAATATAGATGATTGATTCAGGAGAAGTGATTACTTCAAGGGTAGCTGATCCAAGCTGGTAGCATCAGCTTCTCTTTCCCAGAAACTTGAAATTTAAAATCTAGAGACAGACTGAGATGTGCCAGAACTGATGCAAGCAGAGACGAGGCAGGGGATGAAGGCTCAAACCACGCTTCTGCCTCTGAGATCTGAAATCTTCCTGCTGCCCCCTCACCTGAGGTCCAGGGGAAGCTCACCCTGGGAGGTGATGAGCTCCCCACTGTCATCCCAGTAACATCCCAGTAAGTCACTAGCTAGAGCCTTTGTTTGTTTGTTACTGGAGGAAACTATTTTCCAAAAGGATCTAACCAAGAGATGGTTGCTTAGTTGAAAAAGCTCTTCAGGTGGGAGACCATAAAAGTGATGATACTTCAGATTCTTTAAGATATAAAATGTATAGATGTTTTCCAATTATTTTTAGATCTGCTGATTGGAGTTTCCACTGTTCTTGTAAAAACCACAGCCAAAATCAATAACTGTGAATTCTAATTTAAGCTTCTTCAAAGTAAAATAGAAGTTTTAAGCTAGTGGTAAAATAATCTGGGTACACAATTACTCCAAATTCTACTGATTTTTTTTCCTGATTCATACTTGTCTAACAACATGTGATCACTGAGCAATGTTGCCCTTATCAAGTTTTCCCAAGTATTTAATTTAGTTTCTGCTCCCACAACAATTTTCTCACTATGTCATCAGGAAATATTAAATTACATAATTATAATACTATAACAGTTTGAAAACCAAACAAACATCCCTTACTCTTATTAAGCATTAAGCTTACCAGTAAGAGGAAAAAGTGCTCAAGCATGATAGAGAATAACTATTTATGCAATCACACTTGCATTTCGCATGATGCAGGCATCGGTGCATTTTGTAGGGCAACTGGAAGGCATCTATTCATCTAGAGCAGTGGTTAAGTGGAGGTATATTAAAAGAGCACCTGCTAGACTCAAAGCCAAAAGACACCTGACTAATATAAGACATGCAAGGTCCAAGAAGAACTTTAAGTAGATGAAAATACTGCACATTTAGCCTTTTCCACAATTTTACTTACGTTAATAGTTAGATACTAAAGAGAAAGTGTGGCTCGGTGAAATAAATCAAAAGCTGGCATTTGGGCTTAATACTGACTCTTTCCCAAGCTGAACATCTTTTAACAGGCAAAACAACTGTAATGGTCAGCCACCAAATGACTACATAATTTATTGCCTTCAGGTAGAAACGAAGAAAGTTGAGAAAATTTTTAAATTCTCTGGAAAAGCGTGTAGACCTGATCTTTATCATCAAAGTCTTCACTTTTCAATAACTATTAACTGCTTATTATGATTGAAAGGGGATTTAATCAATAAGAGGTCATTAGGAATTATAAAATAAGAATTTTATTCTAAAGAAAAATATAAATATAAAATACATATATGTATCTATGTATAACTCCAGCCAATATTATTAGACACTCTGACTGTTAGTGGTATTGTGTTTCTGACTTAGATGTAGTGTGGTCCCTAAGTTTGATATGAAAATGACACTAGAAAATGAAGTATGCTTTTAGTTGATTATGCTAGGAGATATAATAAAGAATATGGAACTGCCACTTGAAAATTCATCAGGTGTTCTTTTACATCATTAGGTTGTGAATTTCTAAAGTTCAATGGCCATCAATATGTATTGATCAACCTTCAAAAAGAATTAATCTGTAATCATGGATAGTGACCTCTACATGACATTGATGATCCCTAAATCAGAAATCTACATGCATAAGAGAATTAACATATATTCAGCATGAAAAAAGAAGGGGAAAAAAGTGAAAGTGTTAGCCACTCAGTTTTGTCAAATACTTTGCAACCCCATGGACTGCAGCCCACCAGGCTCTTCTGTCCGTGGAATTCTCCAGGCAAGAGTACTGGAGTGGGTAGACATTCCCTCCTCCAGGGGATCTTCCATGACTCAGGGATCAAACCCAAGTCTCCCGCATTGTAGCACTGTAGGCAAATTCTTTACTGTCTGGGCCACTATGAGAAGTGAAAGTCGCTCTGTCGTGTCTGACTCTTTGCGACCCCATGGACTCTGTAGTCCATGGAATTCTCCAGGCCAGAATGCTAGAGCGGGCTGCCATTCCCTTCTCCAGGGGATCTTCCCAACCCAGGGATCAAACCCAGGTCTCCCACATTGCAGGCGGATTCTTTACCACCTGAGCCACAAGGAAAGCCAACCAAGGAAGCCCTGTATTCAGCATAGCTATAGGCAATTCAGACCTAATGAAATTCTTTCAAAGGATGCGTCCATACACAGGGTACCATACTAACTCTTAGCAAATAGAATTGCCCTAAATTTCTTGATTGGACTAGCCCTGAAAAGAATGGCACACTTCCAGAGTCATACCCCAGCCCGGGATCTCTTGTGTTCATTTTCTCAGATAAACTGTGTGTAACCTCCAATGACAAGAAGGAGTCATCAGTGCTGAGTTCCTACTCTGCAAGCCAGCTGACTTCAAAACCCGGCCCATTGGTACCAAAGACGGCCAGGCTAACTGTGTACAGAGAACCGACAGAGACAGACGCCAAAGGAACAGCAGAAAGGGGAGCTAAAGCTGCTGATCACAGGTGATCGGGATGCTGTGAGGCACCACTGGAGGTAATGTGGAAAGCCTGTCATTTTCTGGGTAGTGACAGGAGTGCCCGTGGGCAGAATGGAGGTGGCTAACCCCACAGAAACCATGTCACACTGCTCAAGAGTGAGCATGCAAGTGGGACTGCTAACAGCAAAAGGATTCCCCACCAGCAGCTCCTAGGACAGGAAGGACTAAGTCATTACACGGTGCCTGTGAACTCTCCACAGGGCTCCATTGATCTTGCGGTCTGCACTCATGCACAGGCTTGAAATACCTTCAGCTCTGTCATCTGTAAATACTAGCAAAGGTTGTTCTCTCTCCCCAAAGTTAGGAAGGACAGGGACGATACCCAAACATGCTCTGCAGGCAGGTGCAAGTTGGGATAACAACAAAGCATTGTCTTGTATATATCCCTCCCCCACCCTACAAGACATTTTAGGGACTGGAATGTAAAACCTTCATTTTCGAATGTATTGGGATGAAGGTGGGTGCAGTATCTCAATCTGGTCAAATTTCTACACATGTAATGCAAATTTCATATTCATTCATTCACATCTCACCAAACATGTATCTTTGGATCCCGGGGCTTTGTGGGTCCTTCTCTCACAATACTTTTATCACTCTGTTTTGAAATAGAATAATCACTCTTCTACTAATTCACCTATTCAGCAAACTTTTCTTGAATGCCTATCATGTGTCTTCACTGTGCTAGGCATTGTCTTGTTAAAGAACAAGATGGGAAAGGTTCTGCCTTCCTGGAGTCATAGCTCAGATGACAGATTTTTTTAAAATTAAACTTTTGTGAAAACTACAACCCATCTAGGTATCTTGAAGCAATATCAGGTGCCTTGAAGCAATATGAGGTACCCCTCAATCTGGACTGACTTGTCTAGTCTGTATAATGTTCAGCAGTAGTTGGGACTCTGGCTGGCACAGAACAAATACTAACTAAATAGTTTACTAAATTGATTTAATGAGTATCAGAACAACAATAAGACTGCATGAATAATTATAAGAAAAATTTGACCTCAGACATTTTAGAAGTGATATCTTTTCTTTCACATTAGGATATATACTTTTCATTCCTTAAATTTTAAATATTTAAAAGTTTTTTTAAAAAAGAAAACCTAATATTTCTAAGAGATACAGACTATTTTTAATGTGCTAGATTTTCAGACTTGAGCTGTATTTTGGAAATCTAGGGCAAACATTTAGTGCAGTTCACTCTAACATATGAACCTGATTCAGAGGCCCCACTCTTTTTGAGGCTTAAGCTACAATCTTATCCTGCTTTCTTCATTTTAAGTGAAGTGCTTATAAAACCTGTGTTTGTTATTTAAAACTCTTGAACACACTTCTGAATGGGGTACAGGCAGTCAGGGAGAAAAATTAAGCTGCCTGTTGAAAAGTCTAACACCTATAAGATTCTACTGGCCTGAAAGAGTGAGTGATGTGTCTACAAGAAGCAGTTACTCTTAGCTAAATAGTTTGATTATGCAATGTAAGCTAGTGCAGAGGCTTGCCTCTGCTCTCTGGAGACTCCAGGGCTGCAAATGAGTTTCCTACAAAGAGTTAACACCTAGTGCGACAGTGGACCTCTGAACTCTGCGCCAGCCTTAAAGACAATATTCGTCCATCTCCATTCTGTGCTGTGCTTAGTTGCTCAGTTGTTTCAGACTCTTTGTGACCTCATGGACTGTAGCCCACTAGACTCTTCTGTCCATGGGGATTCTCCAGGCAAGAACACTGGAGTGGGTGACCATGCCCTCCTCCAGGGGATCTTCCCAACCAAGGGATTGAACCCAGGTTTCCCACATTGCAGGCAGATTCTGTACTATCTGAGTCACCAGGGAAGCCCAAGAATACTGGAGTGGGTAGCCTGTACCTTCTCCAGGGGATCTTTCCAAAGCAGGAATCGAACTGGGGTCACCTGCATTGCAGGTGGATTCTTTACCAGCTGGGCTACCAGGGAATAGTCCATCCCTATGCAACTATAATTGCAAAATATTTAGAGACTCATCCATAGACAAATGTGAAAGTATCCATAAGCTGAAGCCCAGAAACTTTGAAGAAGAGTATATGTCTTTATTATGGATTTCCTTGATTTTTGATACAGGTTTCATACACTCTGTTATCTAAAAGTCCTCTTCTGATTTTGTGCTTTGTATTTCCTCATTGCTAATGACCAGAGACAGACAATCTCTAGCAAAACTAAGGGCCAGAAAGAGGTGATGGATGGCTTGCTAAAAACATTTAAATTTACATTTAAATCTGTGACTGCCCCCATTTACTCTTCCTAAAGGGATATGTTTCAATCTACCAAGGCTTACTTTCTTCTCAGATAGCAGGGCACAAAAATTTATTGTGTCAACCCTTAAGGAGCTTACATTTTAATGAGAAGAAACAAGTATCCCTCAACTAATGTTAAAGTGAGGCAGGAGCAAAATACAACAGCAGAAGTATAAATGCAAGACTAGGAGATCACAGAGGATAAAAAAAAGGGGGGTGTGTTTAAAGGCAAAGAGACAAATCCAGCCTCAGCAAGCAGTGATGTCCAGTATCTGAACCCTGTAGGCTATGATATCAGAATGCAGTGAAGGAGGGCTGGAAGCAGAATCAAGAAGATAGTGTATGTTACTGACCACTGCTGGGAGCAGTGAGGCGCTGGAGCCAAGGAGGGCGGGGAGCTCCACCCCAGACACAAGTTCATCCCCTGGATGTATCTAACCTTTGCAAAGCTGTATCTGCGGGGATTATTTATTTAGTCGAAGTTTGGGGCATTATCCTTGGGAGAATCCAGGTGCTTTGTTACATTTTAGCTTCAGAATGTAACAGAGAAGTCTATCCTTGCCTAGGGTGGCATTTGCTACTATAAATCATGACATGCTGGGTTTTAGCTGCAGCTGAAAGCTGAAATATATCTTTTAACTTCTACTCGATGGTCCCAGTTCTGCCCTCAGGAACTAACAGAGATGAAGTGGAATCCCTCTTCTGTGTGGCAGCCCTTGAACTGTCGTTAGAGGGGCCCCTTTCATTCGCTTCCCCAGGTCCTCAGCTCCATGAACTACTCCTGTTAGTGTGGACCCTTCCCCCTGCGCTGTCCTGGATCTCTTCCTCGGCACATCCTCGAACTTGTCACATCTCTCCCAAAATAGGAAACCCACACGGGGCACCAGGGTTCCTGAGAAGAGGAGCCAGGGACAGCTTCCTTCCTCACCCTGTGCACTGTGTTTATAAAGATGTCCTCGAAGGGCTGGCACTCTTTCTAAGCAGCCCCTCATCCTGTTGGTGCCTCCTGAGATTACTACGTAGCCACACGTGGAGACATTTATCACATGGACCTTGAAAATCCATCTGTTCTCATACCAACTCCTCATGTAGCCTCAGAGTCAAACTGTACTTGTTAAAGCAGGAACAAAGATGTCTCTTACACCTTATGGGGAAAAGGCACACTGGTTACTAGCATTATTGAAATAGCCAGCATCTATTGAGGTCTTGTATATGCCAGATAATCATTTTAATGAATTATATCCTTTTACAAAATTAAACTATGTGTTTAATCATAAAATGTGAACAGATAGACATCGGTACAAAAAGACATAATATAAAAGGCAAATTTTATACCTTATCACACATTTCCATGTTTCATATATCCCACCAAAATTTTTCTGTGTGTATATATTATATATCATGTTTTTACATAATATCTATAATACTCAGTCTTAGACAGTTTCAATCTAAATCTAACCAGTTCTTAGAAATTATTTTATAACATTCCATACAGGGTCATCTAAATCTTTCCAACAGCTACATGTATTTCATTGTGTGGATGTACCACGGTTTGAATCTCATTTAATTCTAACAACAGTGCTATGGCTGAGTCTTCATCATTAAACCTATGGAACACTGAGGTTTAAAGACACTATTACCTTGCTCAGTGACACAAGTTGTAAAGTAACTCTGTAAGGGTTCAAGGGTATATCTGCCTGACTCCAGTGTTTATCTATGTATAATTTCATAATATTTCCCAAACAGATTTTAAAGTACATAATGTCTTTCCCTTTACATTTTGTAATTGATACTATAAGATGTAGAAAGCGGCTCACGCATTTTGCTATGGCCAGAAATGTTAACCTAGCTCAGACTGTCCTGAGCTGGTTCAGCCTCTGGAGGCCACAGATACCAGTGATTTGCCAGAGTCTAGTTGTAGAATGAAAGTATATAGTCCGTTCTCATCAGCACTGTTCATTTCTACACAATTTTACATTTTTGTTGTGCAGGTGCCTTTTGTTTTTATTTTTAACAGAAACTGTTACAGCATCCAGAAATATCTCACTGCATATTGAAAATCTGTGCTTTATTTACTGTTTTAATGTTTTTATTTACCGCAGTTCAGAAGGCCATAATTGGTTCTATCTCCTGGCCTCATACTCCCCATCATTATTTCTCGAATAAAGCTGTTAATTGCATGCAGAAAATATTAAAACATGATCATGACTCTGCTAAAAGAATAAACATGTCAAGTGTCAACAAGATATTGTGAGTCTGCTGTGCTTCAAACTGAGTCAAAATAAATGGCTTAAATTTGTTCTTCTCCGTGCCTGTTTGAGAAAGTGAAAAAGATACACCTGTTATATTAACACATTCACTGTGTTCCAAGCCTGTTCCTCTTCACAATAAATAAATTAAGATTTAGGATCCCTTTGCAAGCCTCAGTTCAATCTGACTCTGGCACTTCTCTGATCAAATATATCCACACGATATTGTCTACTGCATTATAGTACATTAATAGCTTGTAAAGTGAAATTGATGCAGCTTGATAGACTGTTTTCCTGAAACAGTGACAAACTCATCAGCAATAGACGCACTAATGGATATGTTGAATTGCAATAAATACAAATGCAGAATCGAGCATTAAAAACGTCATCTTGTGAGTTTAGGTATTCATGAGGCTGAGCCAGCTGGAAACACGAGGGGTGAGTTCCTGTGAGCCGCGGCAACTCTGAGGTTCCAAGGAAAGCGGAGGCCCTTTCATCAAATAGGTCAGGCCGCCGGCAAATTGTTGTCACAGCTGTGCCATTGTCAATTAGGCCTCCAATGACTCAGCCCTTTGTTTTTCCTGCTTGCACATCTCACCCCACCTTTTCTCTGGGCTTGGGTGCTTCACTCCTGCAACCTTTCCAACACATTTCCCCTCGGTGACTCTTCTCACATGTTCCGATTCATCTTCGAGGCATTGATCTACAGCTCAGAGAAGTGACATCAGGGAAACATCTCAGCTACTTCAAAAGGCACTGCTATTCCTTCTGGACTGTTTTGGCATGTCAGACCCAACAGGCCAAGCAGAAATGCTCCGCGTTGTTACACATTTGCCTCTGATGTGTCTGATGCACCTGCCTAGCCTTTCTGAACCCTAAAGACTCTGTTTAATGTCAGCAAAATCCGGCAAGACAACAGGATCCAGGATGCAGTGGAAGACAGAGGCATCTCACAGTTTTTCGTCAAGCTCAAACAAAACCACACATCAGGACCACGGCACAGACACATTGCAGGTTTTAGGAAGAAAGGGAATGGACTGGGAAGTATGTTTGGGCGCACCAAGTTGTTGGTTATGGAATTTTTTGAAAACTGCTGGAGTGGTAGATTAAAAGTTAGCAACATTTTTTTAATATTTGCCAATCTCAGCCTCAGGTTTTGAGCATGGGGTCTGTTACAGTTACTGAAAAACGCCCTATTCATTTCCTGGCTTTCATCTGCATCCAGTGTTCTCATAAACCGCTGCAGATCTGTTGTCAGCATTCAGTAAAGTGAATTCCTCAGTACTTTTTGGAATCAGTTGTCACAACATGCTCTTGATGTGCTCTTAATCGAATATAATCAAACTGATATTATTTTAGAAGATTACTAGACTTGTCAAAAAAAAAACATATTTGGCAATTGTAATTCAGTTTAACATGAAAATAAGTTTGATTTCTTGTTGTTGATTCTGCTTATCATCACAAAACCTTCATAACCAAACTGTTTTAAAATAGTGGTATACCTCTTGTCATTGTCTTACAATAGAAGTAAATAACGTAACAAAACTAAGGAAAACAGCAATGTGCCACACGATGAAAAAATAATAGCATGACATTTTTAGCCTAACCGTATTCTTCATCTAAAAGCTTACATAACAGATAAAACATAAAGGAATCTTATAAACTTGATCCTTCAGTGTATTTTGGTTGATTGTTTAATCAATTGTGAGACATGTAGAAACCATCTCAGCCTTAACATCAAGCTTCAGTGTAATGCTAAATCTAACCCAAATTCATATCAAGTATTTTGATTATTTTCATAGCTAAGACAAACTATCAAGGACATTTTATCCCAAATTAGTAAATGGAAAGAAAGTGTCAAAGAAAATTATGAGAGTTAGTGATAACTTTATTGGGATGGCTTCCACTACTATTAGTCCTCAAACTCAGTTAAACAACTTTTTATTAAACCCCAGTTTATGCTAAATCTAACCTAAATTCATATCAAGTATTTTGATTATTTTCATAGCTAAGACAAACTATCAAGGACATTTTATCCCAAATTAGTAAATGGAAAGAAAGTGTCAAAGAAAATTATGAGAGTTAGTGATAACTTTATTGGGATGGCTTCCACTACTATTAGTCCTCAAACTCAGTTAAACAACTTTTTATTAAACCCCAGTTATAATTCAAGCAACTTTTTAATCTCTGGTGATGACAAAGCTATCCACTGAGTAAATATTTATTGAATATCTATTATGTGTCAACAAAGGGATATGAGGGAACAAGCAAGATCCTGCACTCATAGGGTCTTCTATTCTGCCAAGGTAAGGGCAAAGATAGAATACACATTTTAACATGAACAACAAAAATATAAAGTATTGATGAGCATGATGCAATGCAAAGAATGAATATAGATGAATAATTGGCTGCCTTTCTTAGAATGGTCAAGAAAAGCCTCTCTGAGGTTTAGATTTAGCTGAAAAATACAAATAATGACAAGTCAGTCATATGAAAATAGAGGGAGAGCATTCCAAATAGCAGAATAATTGGTGCAAAGGTCTGGAGACAAAGACAAGTTTGGCAAGTTGGAGGCTCAGAAAGACCAATTTGACAGAACAATAGATTCTAATTATGCCATTTTTCTTTAAAGAACTCAGTTCTTTATTCAAGCTAAAGAAGTCACTGCCATGGTATGTCTCTCTGTAAACTGCTGCATGTGAGTGTGTATGTACGTGTGTGCTGCGCTGAAGTCTTAGTCACTATTTTCCTGTACTTGTCTCTGCTTTTCCTCTTGAATAGCCTTGGGTCTTGAGCCCCTGTGGGAGAGGACTCTACTCTAAAGGCCAGTTCTCCGCCTTAAGGACCCCTAGAAGGAGAAACAGGTTTAAGGATATCTAGATAGGCTAACCTGGGAATATAGAAGCTTGATTCACAATAGACATGCCAGGATGCTCTGGGCATACTGACTCTCTGAAGAGCTCCTGTTCCTTGAGCCAGCTGAGACAGAAAGCAGCCTCTTGCAGCCAGCTTAGTGTAAGCTGTCAGGATTTTCAAGGGCATGACAGGAGATATGGGCCTCGTGCTCTTTGAATATAGGACAGTTCTATTCTTTGGAAAGAATTTTAGCTTGATGAATTCCTTGTTTGAAATTCTGATAAGTAAATCTCTGTTAACAGAGTGATAGTATTCCTGCCTTTTATACATCCCTAGATTTTAATGAAGTCATTAAATTCATTTTTTAAAAGAAGATGAAGCCAGATATCAACCTTGACCTTGAGCGTCTCATTGACAATCACTTTTTCGTATAATAGAAAACATAACTTTGAATGACAATTTTGGTTAATTTTTCCCTGGGGGGAAAATAAGTTAATCACTTTATGACTCAGTTCCTTCATCTGTGAAATGAGTCAATTTGTTTAGATCTGTTAAGGCCCCTTATATTGTTAACATATATGATTAATAAAATATAAACTATTATATAAATGCGACTTCTATTGTGTTCATTGTTAGTAACAATTAAAAATTCCATACATACATGCACCAGAAATCATACTGTATATAACTTTGGAGATCTCAGATAACAAGGTGTTTATTGCAGCAATGTTGTGAAGAATGGCACCAAGGAAACTACTATTGAAGCAAAAATGGAAATAGGAACTGAATTACATACAAAGATGAAATTTTTTCAATTGATTCAGTTTTCATTTGATTGTTATTCTCTTAATATGGACTTCATAAAACAGTTTCAAAATTATTATTTTATTAAACACTTTTAGATATTTTGCCTAGGCATATTGACTTGTAGTCCATGGAACTTCATGGTCCCCCCTTACAGTTGTGTTTATGTATAACCTTAGAATCAAAGTTTAAAAGATTAATGGTTGGGAGGTCCCAGAATGGGCCCTAAGGGCTCCTTCCTATGACTGTCTTTCTGTGCAAACTTCTCAGAGAAATCCAGTGATCTGAGAATGGTCTCTCAGCTATTTTCTGATGCCAGTTCAATGCCAGTCTTCCTAAAAGTGAAGCAGAATCTACATGGTTTCTCCAGGTTGCCTCCATATACCAGGTACTCTAATGTGGTTAGAGTCTCATTCAAGTATTCACAGGAAGTAAATATATACTCTGTGCCAAGGATTATGCCAGGTCCTGGAAACACAAAGAAGCAATTAGAGAATTCAGATGTGGACTCATTTACCCAAGGAGTAAAATGTTAAAGCATTAGTCTGCGTGGTAGACCTTTAGTCCATAATGTTGAAAAAAAAAAAAAATATATATATATATATATATATAATGGTCCATGGCACCTTTCTGAGTAGATCATAAAGAATAAAGCATAGAAGGAAAATGAAATGCTTACATCAGAAGGTAGTACAGTTTGATTATAGCTCATTTAACTCTGGTGTAAGTCATTTTCAGAGCACTTAGGTTTGAAGCTGTGATATTCTCGATCCAAACCAGTTTGGCCACAATTTGCTTTCCTATTAAGGACCCACAAAGAAAACCCTGGAGAAAGCACAGCTACCTGCCAAGTTTCATGTTAGGACAAGACCTATGCAACCAACTGGGGCTGAGTCTTGGTTCACTGCACTGTGCTAAGGATATGGACCCTTGAAAGCAAGGTTCCAAACAGGGTCGCATCACACTGGTGCCAAGAAAGAGAAGGGAACTGATGAGTTGAAGCTAGCAGCAGGATGAGCGATGCAGCCGTGAGTACGTGCCCATGACGAGATGTTTCCCTTCTGCTTTTCTAGGGATATCAGCAGTGGCAGAGACCCCCAACAAGTGCCAGAGAAAAGGGCTGGAAAGAACCTGGGGGTGGAGGCTCTTGCTCTAGATGGAATACAGTTTATTTCAAAGTGCAGGAAATGCAAATTTGAAGCTTCTAGAAGCAGCTCATTCTTTGAAGAAGGAAGAGCGATTGTACCTGAGTCTCCTCTATTTGCTTATTCAAAAATACACAAATCACAGTAAAAATCCTAATTCATTGTCAAGATGTCAGTATAACAGAACTTGAGTGAGTCTCATAAAACAGCTCAAGTGTTTCTGTAAAGATTTTGAATGCATTCCTAATAACACTAATAGCATTATATAGTATTTTTAGATAGGAATCTTGTTTTATAAGGCCACATCTTTACAACTAGACAGACAGAATCAGTCTAAGAACAATCTCAACTTCCAAATACAAGATTCAACAAACACTACAGAGAAGAGTGAGCAACGATCCAGAAGTTTCCAACCAATACTTTGGCGATACATTAGCCCAACTTGCTTGATCAAAAATTTCAACAAAATTCATTCTTTACTGACAGTGTACAGTTGACAAATTGTATTTCAAATTAAAAGCACAATCGTGTGCCCTTTTATTCCAGCTCTCCAGGAAAAAGGATAAAACAAGGTTCTTTTGAGAGACGCAAAAGTACGTTCAGAGTGTACGTATGCCATGCTAGCCCTCCCTTTCATGGAGCCCTTTGTTTACTTCAGTACTTCTGCATGACATCAGCACTTAGAAGATAAACACAGTCATAAGAGTAGTATCACTGCTTCTTACATGTACACCAGAACATTTACTCAACCTATTGACATTTATTATACACCTTCTACGTGACAGAGATTGTACTAAATTTGACGTTAATGAAAAAAGATATAGGCCCTGTTTTCCAATTATTCACAGTCTTTTGAAGGAAATGACAAGCTGACAGATGAGAAAATTAGAGCCACATTAGATTCAAGTACTTCATGGCAAATAGAGGAGGAAAAAGTGGAAGCAGTGGCAGATTTTATTTTCTTGAGCTCCAAAATTGCTGTGGACGGTGACTGCAGCCACGAAATTAAGAGACACTTGCTCCTTGTAAGAAAAGCTATGACCAACCTAGACAGCATAGTAAAAAGCAGAGACATCACTTTGCCAACAAAGTCCCATATAGTCAAAGCTATGGGTTTTCCAGTAGTCATGTACAGATGTGAGAGGGGGACCATGAAGGAGGCTGAACACCAAAAAATTAATGCTTTCGAATTGTGGGGCTGAAGAAGACTCTTGAGAGTCCCTTGGACAGCAAGGAGATCAAACCAGTCAATTCTAAAGGAAATCTACCCTGAATATTCATTGGAAGGACTGAAGCTGGAGCTCTAATACTTTAGCCACCTAATGCAAAGGGCCTACTCATTGGAAAAGACCCTGATACTGGGAAAGATTGAAGGCAAGAGGAGGAGGGGACGACAGAGGATGAGATGGTTGGAAGGCATCACTGACTCAGTGGACGTGAGTTTGAGCAAGCTCCAAGAAATAGTGAAGAACAGGGACTACTGGTGTGCTGCAGTCCATGGGGTCACAGATTGTTGGACAACTGAACCACAGCTGTAGTTCAACTTAGCAACTGAAAAACAGTAACAACAGACCCACCATGCACAGTCCTGAGGATAAAGAGGGGTGGGTGAAGGCGGGGGCAGAAAAGTCTTTCTGGCAGCTTGAGCTTAATGTTGAAGGTTAAGCTCAAATTAGCCAGGTAAGGAAGAGGGAGTAAGTGTTCCAGGCAGAAAGACCAACATGTGCCAAGACTCAGAGGTGTGAGAAACTGCAGGGAGAAAGAGGCAGCCCACAGTCCACACTAGGAAGTGTGGATCTTTAGCCAAATGTAATGAAGAGTCACTGTGGGAAAGTAACAGTCTCAGATTTGTACTTGTGAGAAAGTTATCTGACAACTTGCATAGGATGCAATAAAGATATGCCAAACCGGACGTAGAGGCTAATGCAAAAATTCAAACATGGCATCAGGAAGGTCTGAATTTCTTCAGACTCTTATCGCCATCATCATCTGTGAGAGTATACAGTATGGCAAGCTCAGTACACACATTAGCTTACTTGATCCACACAATAACAACAGTGTCCTTCTGATGCCCATTTTACAGCTGGGATAAGTAGATAGAAGACTTGCCCTCACAGAGTAGTAACTAGAAAAGCAAGACTGAAACCCAGGATGTTTGCTATTAGACCCTCATACTTAATCATAACTTCACACGTCTTTATGTGATTCACTGCATCTGAACTGCATCTGAAGAGAAGTTCATCTGCTACATTCCAGAAAGAAAGCAAGGAGGTGACAGCACTTCCCAGGTGGCGCTAGTGGTAAAGAACCCACCTGCCAATGCAGGAGACCTGGGATGTGGGTTCCATCCCCGGCCCAGCCGAGAAGGTCCCCTGGAGGAGGGCGTGGCCACACACCCCCGAACCCTTGCCTGGAGAATCCCACGGACAGAGGAGCCCAGTGGGCTACAGTCCATGGGGTTGCAAAGAGTCAAATACGACTGAAGCAACAAAGCACACACCAGTTCTAGTGAGACAGGGAAGGACTCGCTTAATAATCAAGCAGCCCCCAAAATGAAGAGTACTTCATCCCTAGGTGCTCAGCAGAGACAGAAGGGGACACACATTTTTAAATATATGGTATAACAACATGATTTGTGACCAGTAAGCAAAGGTTTGAAACATCAAACTCCTAACTAGAAATCTACTATAGGTTTTATCTGAAGGAAAAAGAAAAAGTCAAATCAATCAGTTGCTTTCTTTGCTCATGGGCATTTGAACTATGACTTTAATAGCCCAGATTTTGTTCCCAACTTGCTTCCTTTTGACTAACACCTTCTCTATGGAAAAAAAAAAAAAAAACTATATTCATATTACTGTTTAAAATGTTACATTATCAAAATATTGACTATTGAACTTAGCATTTCATTATTTTGAAAAGATATGGCAGTAGCACTCTAGTATAAAACCCATTTTATTTGAGGTGACAGTTTCCAGACCCACTCATCCAAGCAAGAGCTTCATTATTTCTGGCAAGGATCCCAGGAAGGATCTCCATAACTCAGAACTTAAATATCACTTTTGTTCAGGACCAATTATGGTAATACTGACAAAAATGCTTGAAATGCCCACCCCCTCCCCCCAGTCAATCTTAGAAATGGATGGATATAGCAGGTAAGAATCCATCCTTTAATTTCAAATACACTTAATATACAGAGATATATACATTAAATAAGACTAACCACAAATGAGATGCAGTATCTGTCAATCTCACAGAATAATTTGTCCACATTTATTGAACAGGAATTTTTTATTACCATTTTCTACTTGCAAAATTAACCTGTTTCACATTTTTAAAAGAATCTCAAACTATACTGAATTAAAAAACCAAGAGCAAATAGTGTTTTCAGTACTTACTACTGAATAGCTTTATGTAAATTCTGAAGTACAAATGAAATCAATGCACTGAAAGTTTTGAATGACACAATTAGCACAAGCACTTCCTAAGGCTATCGCTGAACTTCTGTTAGCCTTAAATGCATGTTGTTGGAATTTAAGTTTTGGTTTTCAAATTATTTGAAGCTGAAAAGAGAACTTATATGTCACATGTTGGACTGTAAGCCATTTGAGAGTATGGAGGGACTACATCCATTCATTGGTTAATGCCAAGCCCAAGTATGCTTTCCACTTGAACATTGCTCACTAAATATTGGTTAAATGAACGAGTGAATGGAAGAATGAATGAAATAAAAAGGAATCTTTACTATGACAGAAAGGAAGATTCAAAGGCCTGGGTTATTAAAATTCATTGTCCACTATAATTGAACTCACAGGATAGCTTGACTTAAAATCACAAGATAATGTCTCTCCAGTTACAGGCACAATAATCTGACATGGGCACCATGCCAGCATGAGCACTGCAAGCCTTCAAAATTAGCACTGTTTTCTTGGACTTTGTGTTCTTTCCCAGAAGATAAGATTATTTCTTACCACTGTTTAGCACGTATATTTATGTCTGCTCATATCCGTTTCTCTAAGTAACCAATATGTTAAACAAAATGTCTCTATTTTGATCAAGATAAAATAAAATTGAATTAAGCTACAGTTAGTCCTAATTTCTGATTAACAATTTCTCATAGGTTTAAAAATACTTGCTAAATTAGCATGAGACTTAACTTCTTATGTGTTTATTTTCTTGTCAGTTTAGGAGGAAACTTTTTCTGACTTGAAAAATTTGGAAGGAAAAAGTGCATGTTTATCTTTGTAATCTAGGTCATAAATCTGTAATTTTTATTCCAACTTTATAATCAACATATTTTCTTACCTTAAAAAAGAATGAAAAATAAAGTCAACCACAAAGCAAATTGGGGAATAATTATTGTTAAAACCACAAAATAATACTATATGGGAACATAGGTCAGGGATTGAACTAAGATTTATTTAGAATTAAAATTTAAAGTATCTTTTCCTGAAATGATTCCAGGAACTTTGCAAAATATTTGTCCTTATTATAAACTCTTATAACTTTCATGGTTGTATGGTTTTTAATTATTTCACAGCATGGTATGAACTGAATTCTCTAGAGGCAAATACTCATGAGTCCATTTTGATTACATGTTACCCAGCATTTACTTGGAAGAAATAAGTGAAAACAGCATTTTAATACACCATTTCATATAAGTAACTGTCTTGGATATTTTCACAAACTCCAAAGATCCAAGTTAAAAAATAACGACATTCTAATTTTGGCTCAAGTATTTTGGATCACCTTCTGCATTTTGACATAAACTTCACATTCATTTTTGTATTAGAATCCTTAGTAGGCAAACTTCAATGTATTACTTTACAGTCGTTGAATCAGAGAGAACTTTTAGGATTCAATGCAATGAAGTTTAACTTACCTTAAAAGAGACTGGTTTTCATGAACTCTTGCTAAAACGACCTAAGTTCTCTGGTCAAAAGCAATACAAAGACTGCCCTCTCTTCTCTTCTCTCCTCTGAGACCCAGTGAGTTGATGGTTCCCTCTCTGTCTGTGATAAGCACTGCGGAAGACTCAGAGTTTGTCCTCACTCCTGATGCCACACACCTTCTCTTGGCACTTCCTCTGGTCCCAAGGGAAAATTCCTGCAGAAATTTTCTTCTCCATAATCTCTTGACAGATGGCTCTGCTGGCAAGAGTCTCAACTTTTAGGAGCGCTTTAATAGGCTTTTATTCTCCCGCATCGCGTCTTCACAGGTTTTATTTTTTTAATTGCACATTGGTTGATGCCTCAATGTCCTAACAGGCCGGAGCATCATTGCCCTCTTGGAGTACTCCCAGATAATCTGCTTCTCTTGTTTTCCATTTCAATAAATTTGCAAAGCTAGTTTCCTTTTAATGTTCCATTATTTTTCTGCTCATACACACAAAGGCAGTTGGAAAAAAGGCTCAAGTATTTACTTTAAAGCACAAAGTGAATAAATACTGAACTGTTCAAATACAAAAGGTAATTGTGTATAGGCATTGATAAAGTTATAAACCAGAAGAAACAAAATCTTACAAATATCAACGTTCTTGACATTTCATGCTTTCCTCTGACAAATACCTTTTACGTACCTTGTTTTCTCTCTCCCTCTCTCTCCTTCTCTCCCTCTGACCCTTTCTCTCCATGCCCACACCCTTCATCTTTTTGGAAAAATAAAGGAAACCTAACCTGAAATTATAGATTCAATTGCTATTGAGATGTTACTTAAGAGAGTAAAAAAAAAAAATACTACCCATTTCTCAGTTCTTTCATCCTTATCCTTAAATACAATGAAAATAGAGATGACTTAAAAATGGATATCAAACCAAAATGCCTATAAATCCAGGTAAGGAATTTCAGCCAGGCATAAAGCGTGGAGTGGTGGGAACCATGGCAAGCTGCATGATGCGTGCCATTTTCAGAGGACAGTGGCTGTTCATCTCCAGCTCGTTACTACCTGATAGGAATTCAAACTCTGCATTATGAGAGCCAGTTTTCAAGAAAATTCCCATATCTGACTTTTTGCATGTGAAAAAATCATGTCTTTTACGTCTTAGAAGAAACTATGGTAACTAACACCCATGACCAAGCCTTAGGCTGACTTCTAACCTAGAATATACTGAAATAAAACTAGTGCAAACACCAAAACACTGCCCCTTAGTAACTATGAGCTCTTTCCTTATGTGTGAAAATGATGATAAAAATGTAGACTGGTTAAGTCAAATAAGAAAACACTTATAACAATCCTTATTAAAGATGTTAGGAAGGTTCATAGCCCAAAACTGGTAAATGGTGCGAGCAAAGTACAGTTCAAGTCTGGAGTAGGACCAGGTTTACTTAAAAAAATAATTAAAAATCAATTTAATGAGAAAGTGATAAATTGTATTATATCTGAATTTCTTTATAACACTATCCTATATAATAAGTACTAGTTTTTTCCTAATTACACAACTCATGCTAAGTGCAAAAAATATATATTTTTTAAATTCTAATTTCACTACTAATGAAATATTAGTTTATAATCTTCTAGAATGTGTCTATACACACATTTATACTTTTATAAAGTATACATTTACATATATACTTTTACATACATGCATTTTATATTATATACACATGGAGTGACAGTGAAAGTGGCTCGGTCATGTCCAACTCTTTGCAACCCCATGGACTGCCAGACTCATGCAACCCCAGAGTAGCCTGCCAGGCTCCTCTGCCCATGGAATTCTTCAGTCAAGAATACTGGAGTAGGTAGCTCATCCCTTCCCCAGGGATTCTTCCAAACCCAGAAGTCGAACTGGGGTCTCCAGCAGACAGGCAGATTCTTTACCAGCTGAGCTATCAGGGAAGCCCACATACACAAATAAGTACTGACCTTTATAAAAATTGTGTATTGAACACACTTGACATACATTACTTGGAGAAGGAAATGGCAACCCACTCCAGTACTCTTGCCTGGCAAATCCCATGGACGGAGGAGCCTGGTGGGCTGCAGTCCATGGGGTCGTTAGGAGTCGAACACGACTGAGCAACTTCACTTTCACTTTTCACTTTCATGCACTGGAAAAGGAAATGACAACCCACTCCAGTGTTCTTGCCTGGAGAATCCCAGGGATGGGGGAGCCTAGTGGGCTGCAGTCTCTGGGGTCGCACAGAATCAGACATGACTGAAGTGACTTAGCAGACATATACTACTAACAATATTGCACAGTTAATATAATACTGCACAATTGTACTCATCTCACATGCTAGCAAAGTAACGCTCAAAATTCTCCACACCAGGCTTCAAAAATACATGAACCGTGAACTTCCTGATGTTCAAGCTGGTTTTAGAAAAGGCAAAGGAACCAGAGATCAAATTGCCAACATCCGCTGGATCATCTTAAAAGACAGAGAGTTCCAGAAAAACATCTATTTTTGCTTTATTGACTATGCCAAAGCCTTTGACTGTGTGGATCACAATAAACTGTGGAAAATTCTAAAAGATGGGAATACCAGACAACCCGACCTGCCTCCTGAGAAATCTGTATGCAGATCAGGAAGCAACAGTTAGAACTGGACATGAAACAACAGACCGGTTCCAAATCGGAAAAAGAGTATGTCAAGGCTGTATATTGTCACCCTGCTTATTTAACTTATATGCAGAACACTTCATGAGAAATGCTGGACCGGATGAAGCACAAGCTGGTATCAAGATTGCTGGGAGAAATATCAAAAACCTCAGACATGCAGATGACACCACATTTATGACAGAAAGTAAAGAAGAATTAAAGAGCCTCTTGATGAAAGTGAAAGAGGAGAGTGAAAAAGTTGGCTTAAAGCTCAACATTCAGAAAATGAAGATCATGGCATCTGGTCCCATCACTTCATGGCAAATAGATGGGGAAACAGTGGAAACAGTGACAGACTTTATTTTGGGGGGCTTCAAAATCACTACAGATGGTGACTGAAGCCATGAAATTAAAAGAGGCTTGCTCCTTGGAAGAAAAGTTATGACCAACCTAGACAGCATATTAAAAAGCAGAGACATTACTTTGCCAACAAAGGTCCATCTAGTCAAGGCTATGTTTTTTCCCGTAGTTCTGTGGATGTGAGAGTTAGACTGTGAAGAAGGCTGAGCGCCGAAGAATTGATGCTTTTGAACTGTGTTGTTGGAGAAGACTCTTGAGAGTCCCTTGGACTGCAAGGAGATCCAACCAGTCTATCCTAAAGGAAATCAGTCCTGAATATTCACTGGAAGGACTGATGCTGAAGCTGAAACTCCAATACTTTGGCCACCTGATGCGAAGAGCTGATTCATTGGAAAATACTCTGATCCTGGGAAAGATTGAAGGCAGAAGGAGAAGGGGACGACAGAGGATGAGATGGTTGGATGGCATCACCAACTCAAAGGACATGAGTTTGGGTGGACTCTGGGAGTTAGTGATGGACAGGGAGGCCGGCATGCTGCAGTCCATGGGGTCGCAAAGAGTCGGACATGACTGAGCAACTGAACTGAACAATATATTACTGTATTATTAGTCTGTTTTTTTTCACTTCAGACTAAATTTAGTATCAAGTTTTCCCTATTTCCATAAATAATCATTCCACCATGTGATATTTAAATGACTACATAGTATCCCATGGTTAGATATAATTTATCTGGCCAGTCTCCCATCACCAGGTAAATTTTCCCAATATTTGTTACAATAAAGTGTCCACAACTGACGACAACTGTTCATTTATCTTTGAACCTCTATTATATCTCATCGTGTCAAAATATATGCATAGTTTCCTCCCAAAAGATTGTGCCAATTTACAATCCTGTAACTGTGATAAGTGAATTCATTTGCCTACATTCTCAACAAAACTGGGTATAATCTCTCTAATTACTTTAGGTGGAAAATAGATTATGTAATATTTCAAACGTTATTTAAAAAAAGGTTTTTCACATATACTGGATGAATTGCTTTTTCCCTAATATGTCTTCTCATGACTGACTGATAGAGTGGGTTTATCTAGTTAGTACTCCTTGGAGCCAGTAAACTGTAACATGGGCAAAGGGAACCATCCAGAGAGAAACATGTGGTCTGTCAGTTGAAGTATCTGAATCCCAATCAGCAGCAATGGGCCTCTTTCTGTGGGCCTCTGTTACTTTTATGCTAATCAGACACTTCATGATGGTTAATTTGGCGCTTCCCAGGTGGCGCTAGTGGTAAAGAACCTGCTGCCAATGCAGGAGGTGTAAGAGTCTTGGGTTCGACCTCTGGGCCTGGAAAATCCCCTAGAGGAGGGCATGGAAACCCATTCCTGTATTCTAGCCTGGAGAATCCCATGGACAGAGAAGTCTGGCAGGCTATAGTCCATAGGGTCAGAAAGAGTCGGACATGACTGAAGTGACTTATATGCATGCATAGTTAATTTCTGTCAACTTGACTGGGTCACAGGGTATCTAGATGTTTGATTTAATGTTATTTTGGGGTTTGTCTTTGATGTTTCCAGAAGAGACTAACATTTGAATCAATTGTCTGGGGTAAGCAGATTGCCCTCCCCACGTGGGTGGGTGTAAGCAAGTCTCTGAAGGGCCTGAAGAACAAAAAAACAAGGGAGGGAGAAGTTATTCTCTGCCTGACTGCTGAGCTAGGACTTGGGGCTGCTCCTGCTTTGGGACTGGCCCTCACACTATCAGCACTCCGGTTCTTATGCCCTCCAGCTGGGGCTGGAACGGTACCACTGGCTGTCCGGCTGACCCGTGGCAGGTTGTGCGCTTCCAAGCCTCACTGCTGCTGCTAAGTGCCGAGAAGGTCCCCTGGAGGAGGGCGTGGCCACACACCCCCGAACCCTTGCCTGGAGAATCCCACGGACAGAGGAGCCCAGTGGGCTACAGTCCATGGGGTTGCAAAGAGTCAAATACGACTGAAGCAACAAAGCACACACCAGTTCTAGTGAGACAGGGAAGGACTCGCTTAATAATCAAGCAGCCCCCAAAATGAAGAGTACTTCATCCCTAGGTGCTCAGCAGAGACAGAAGGGGACACACATTTTTAAATATATGGTATAACAACATGATTTGTGACCAGTAAGCAAAGGTTTGAAACATCAAACTCCTAACTAGAAATCTACTATAGGTTTTATCTGAAGGAAAAAGAAAAAGTCAAATCAATCAGTTGCTTTCTTTGCTCATGGGCATTTGAACTATGACTTTAATAGCCCAGATTTTGTTCCCAACTTGCTTCCTTTTGACTAACACCTTCTCTATGGGAAAAAAAAAAAAAAACTATATTCATATTACTGTTTAAAATGTTACATTATCAAAATATTGACTATTGAACTTAGCATTTCATTATTTTGAAAAGATATGGCAGTAGCACTCTAGTATAAAACCCATTTTATTTGAGGTGACAGTTTCCAGACCCACTCATCCAAGCAAGAGCTTCATTATTTCTGGCAAGGATCCCAGGAAGGATCTCCATAACTCAGAACTTAAATATCACTTTTGTTCAGGACCAATTATGGTAATACTGACAAAAATGCTTGAAATGCCCACCCCCTCCCCCCAGTCAATCTTAGAAATGGATGGATATAGCAGGTAAGAATCCATCCTTTAATTTCAAATACACTTAATATACAGAGATATATACATTAAATAAGACTAACCACAAATGAGATGCAGTATCTGTCAATCTCACAGAATAATTTGTCCACATTTATTGAACAGGAATTTTTTATTACCATTTTCTACTTGCAAAATTAACCTGTTTCACATTTTTAAAAGAATCTCAAACTATACTGAATTAAAAAACCAAGAGCAAATAGTGTTTTCAGTACTTACTACTGAATAGCTTTATGTAAATTCTGAAGTACAAATGAAATCAATGCACTGAAAGTTTTGAATGACACAATTAGCACAAGCACTTCCTAAGGCTATCGCTGAACTTCTGTTAGCCTTAAATGCATGTTGTTGGAATTTAAGTTTTGGTTTTCAAATTATTTGAAGCTGAAAAGAGAACTTATATGTCACATGTTGGACTGTAAGCCATTTGAGAGTATGGAGGGACTACATCCATTCATTGGTTAATGCCAAGCCCAAGTATGCTTTCCACTTGAACATTGCTCACTAAATATTGGTTAAATGAACGAGTGAATGGAAGAATGAATGAAATAAAAAGGAATCTTTACTATGACAGAAAGGAAGATTCAAAGGCCTGGGTTATTAAAATTCATTGTCCACTATAATTGAACTCACAGGATAGCTTGACTTAAAATCACAAGATAATGTCTCTCCAGTTACAGGCACAATAATCTGACATGGGCACCATGCCAGCATGAGCACTGCAAGCCTTCAAAATTAGCACTGTTTTCTTGGACTTTGTGTTCTTTCCCAGAAGATAAGATTATTTCTTACCACTGTTTAGCACGTATATTTATGTCTGCTCATATCCGTTTCTCTAAGTAACCAATATGTTAAACAAAATGTCTCTATTTTGATCAAGATAAAATAAAATTGAATTAAGCTACAGTTAGTCCTAATTTCTGATTAACAATTTCTCATAGGTTTAAAAATACTTGCTAAATTAGCATGAGACTTAACTTCTTATGTGTTTATTTTCTTGTCAGTTTAGGAGGAAACTTTTTCTGACTTGAAAAATTTGGAAGGAAAAAGTGCATGTTTATCTTTGTAATCTAGGTCATAAATCTGTAATTTTTATTCCAACTTTATAATCAACATATTTTCTTACCTTAAAAAAGAATGAAAAATAAAGTCAACCACAAAGCAAATTGGGGAATAATTATTGTTAAAACCACAAAATAATACTATATGGGAACATAGGTCAGGGATTGAACTAAGATTTATTTAGAATTAAAATTTAAAGTATCTTTTCCTGAAATGATTCCAGGAACTTTGCAAAATATTTGTCCTTATTATAAACTCTTATAACTTTCATGGTTGTATGGTTTTTAATTATTTCACAGCATGGTATGAACTGAATTCTCTAGAGGCAAATACTCATGAGTCCATTTTGATTACATGTTACCCAGCATTTACTTGGAAGAAATAAGTGAAAACAGCATTTTAATACACCATTTCATATAAGTAACTGTCTTGGATATTTTCACAAACTCCAAAGATCCAAGTTAAAAAATAACGACATTCTAATTTTGGCTCAAGTATTTTGGATCACCTTCTGCATTTTGACATAAACTTCACATTCATTTTTGTATTAGAATCCTTAGTAGGCAAACTTCAATGTATTACTTTACAGTCGTTGAATCAGAGAGAACTTTTAGGATTCAATGCAATGAAGTTTAACTTACCTTAAAAGAGACTGGTTTTCATGAACTCTTGCTAAAACGACCTAAGTTCTCTGGTCAAAAGCAATACAAAGACTGCCCTCTCTTCTCTTCTCTCCTCTGAGACCCAGTGAGTTGATGGTTCCCTCTCTGTCTGTGATAAGCACTGCGGAAGACTCAGAGTTTGTCCTCACTCCTGATGCCACACACCTTCTCTTGGCACTTCCTCTGGTCCCAAGGGAAAATTCCTGCAGAAATTTTCTTCTCCATAATCTCTTGACAGATGGCTCTGCTGGCAAGAGTCTCAACTTTTAGGAGCGCTTTAATAGGCTTTTATTCTCCCGCATCGCGTCTTCACAGGTTTTATTTTTTTAATTGCACATTGGTTGATGCCTCAATGTCCTAACAGGCCGGAGCATCATTGCCCTCTTGGAGTACTCCCAGATAATCTGCTTCTCTTGTTTTCCATTTCAATAAATTTGCAAAGCTAGTTTCCTTTTAATGTTCCATTATTTTTCTGCTCATACACACAAAGGCAGTTGGAAAAAAGGCTCAAGTATTTACTTTAAAGCACAAAGTGAATAAATACTGAACTGTTCAAATACAAAAGGTAATTGTGTATAGGCATTGATAAAGTTATAAACCAGAAGAAACAAAATCTTACAAATATCAACGTTCTTGACATTTCATGCTTTCCTCTGACAAATACCTTTTACGTACCTTGTTTTCTCTCTCCCTCTCTCTCCTTCTCTCCCTCTGACCCTTTCTCTCCATGCCCACACCCTTCATCTTTTTGGAAAAATAAAGGAAACCTAACCTGAAATTATAGATTCAATTGCTATTGAGATGTTACTTAAGAGAGTAAAAAAAAAAAATACTACCCATTTCTCAGTTCTTTCATCCTTATCCTTAAATACAATGAAAATAGAGATGACTTAAAAATGGATATCAAACCAAAATGCCTATAAATCCAGGTAAGGAATTTCGGCCAGGCATAAAGCGTGGAGTGGTGGGAGCCATGGCAAGCTGCATGATGCGTGCCATTTTCAGAGGACAGTGGCTGTTCATCTCCAGCTCGTTACTACCTGATAGGAATTCAAACTCTGCATTATGAGAGCCAGTTTTCAAGAAAATTCCCATATCTGACTTTTTGCATGTGAAAAAATCATGTCTTTTACGTCTTAGAAGAAACTATGGTAACTAACACCCATGACCAAGCCTTAGGCTGACTTCTAACCTAGAATATACTGAAATAAAACTAGTGCAAACACCAAAACACTGCCCCTTAGTAACTATGAGCTCTTTCCTTATGTGTGAAAATGATGATAAAAATGTAGACTGGTTAAGTCAAATAAGAAAACACTTATAACAATCCTTATTAAAGATGTTAGGAAGGTTCATAGCCCAAAACTGGTAAATGGTGCGAGCAAAGTACAGTTCAAGTCTGGAGTAGGACCAGGTTTACTTAAAAAAATAATTAAAAATCAATTTAATGAGAAAGTGATAAATTGTATTATATCTGAATTTCTTTATAACACTATCCTATATAATAAGTACTAGTTTTTTCCTAATTACACAACTCATGCTAAGTGCAAAAAATATATATTTTTTAAATTCTAATTTCACTACTAATGAAATATTAGTTTATAATCTTCTAGAATGTGTCTATACACACATTTATACTTTTATAAAGTATACATTTATATATATACTTTTACATACATGCATTTTATATTATATACACATGGAGTGACAGTGAAAGTGGCTCGGTCATGTCCAACTCTTTGCAACCCCATGGACTGCCAGACTCATGCAACCCCAGAGTAGCCTGCCAGGCTCCTCTGCCCATGGAATTCTTCAGTCAAGAATACTGGAGTAGGTAGCTCATCCCTTCCCCAGGGATTCTTCCAAACCCAGAAGTCGAACTGGGGTCTCCAGCAGACAGGCAGATTCTTTACCAGCTGAGCTATCAGGGAAGCCCACATACACAAATAAGTACTGACCTTTATAAAAATTGTGTATTGAACACACTTGACATACATTACTTGGAGAAGGAAATGGCAACCCACTCCAGTACTCTTGCCTGGCAAATCCCATGGACGGAGGAGCCTGGTGGGCTGCAGTCCATGGGGTCGTTAGGAGTCGNACAGGACTGGAAAAGGTCAGTTTTCATTCCAATCCCAAAGAAAGGCAATGCCAAAGAATGCTCAAACTACCACACAATTGCACTCATCTCACACGCTAGTAAAGTAATTCTCAAAATTCTCCAAGCCAGGCTTCAGCAGTATGTGAACCATGAACTTCCAGATGTTCAAGCTGGTTTTAGAAAAGGCAGAGGAACCAGAGATCAAATTGCCAACATCTGCTGGATCATTGAAAAAGCAAGACAGTTCCAGAAAAACATCTATTTCTGCTTTATTGACTATGTCAAAGCCTTTGACTGTGTGGATGACAATCAACTGTGGAAAATTCTGAAAGAGATGGGAATACCAGACCACCTGACCTGCCTCTTGAGAAATCTGTATGCAGGTCAGGAAGTAACAGTTAGAACTGGACATGAAACAACAGACTGGTTCCAAATAGGAAAAGGAGTACATCAAGGCTGTATATTGTCACCCTGCTTATTTAACTTATATGCAGAGTACATCATGAGAAACACTGGGCTGGAAAAAGCACAAGCTGGAATCAAGATTACTGGGAGAAATATCAGATATGCAGATGACACCATCCTTATGACAGAAAGTGAGGAGGAACTTAAAAAACCTCTTGATGAAAGTGAAAGAGGAGAATGAAAAAGTTGGCTTAAAGCTCAACATTCAGAAAACGAAGATCATGGCATCTGGTCCCATCACTTCATGGGAAATAAATGGAGAAACAGTGGAAACAGTGTCAGACCTTATTTTTGGGGGGCTCCAAAATCACTGTAGATGGTGAGTGCAGCCATGAAATTAAAAGATGCTTACTCCTTAGAAGGTAAGTTATGACCAAACTAGATAGCATATTGAAAAGCAGATACATGACTTTGCCAACAAAGGTCCATCTAGTCAAGGGTATGATTTTTCCAGTGGTCATGTATGGATGTGAGAGTTGGACTGTGAAGAAAGCTGAGCACCAAAGAATTGATGCTTTTGAACTGTGGTGTTGGAGAAGACTCTTGAGAGTCCCTTAGACCGCAAGGAGATCCAACCAGTCCATTCTGAAGGAGATCAGCCCTGGGATTTCTTTGGAAGGAATAATGCTAAAGCCTGTCTCTTATACACATCTAGATGTGTATAAGAGACAGGTGCGCCATCACAGCCGATGGAGAAGCCCTATACAGTCAACAAACACAAGACCAGGAGCTGACTGTGGCTCAGATCATCTGTGGTGTTGGAGAAGACTCTTGAGAGTCCCTTAGACTGCAAGGAGATCCAACCAGTCCATTCTGAAGGAGATCAGCCCTGGGATTTCTTTGGAAGGAATGATGCTAAAGCTGAAACTCCAGTACTTTGGCCACCTCATGTGAAGAGTTGACTCATTGGAAAAGACTCTGATGCTGGGAGGGAATGGGGGAAGGAGGAGAAGGGGACGACAGAGGATGAGACGGCTGGATGGCATCACTGACTCAATGGACATGAGTCTGGGTGAACTCCAGGAGTTGGTGATGGACAGGGAGGCCTGGCGTGCTGTGATTCATGGGGTCGCAAAGAGTTGGACACAACTGAGCAACTGAACTAACTGAACTGACATGGCTCAGTAACTGACATATACAGGGTTCTTTGCAATTGTTCCCTGGAGCTAATCATTCTCTTAAAAAAAAAACAAAAACTCAGTCTCCCGTCTGAGAAGTAATTCCTCTCAGTGGACCCAGAATCACTGAGTGACTTTGAACAAATAACCTCTTGTATGTCAGTTTCCAGTTTGTAAGAGGAGAATGATAATTGCAGTGCTTACCTCATAATTAGTATCATAAAGGTTAAATATCAATTGCTTAGATGATTGCCTGATATAGATTGACATATAATTTGTTTTACTGTTAATCACTGTACTTTCTGTAAGTTTCTATAGTTTCACAACCTGAGTATAATAGTTTATATCTTTAATGTATCCAGAAAAAGGTAAATTTGTTGAGATAAAGGTCTTTTCACCTTTACTATCAAAAAACGAACACATTGTCTAGAAAGTGAGGTCCTGAATAAACATTTCTTTAAAGATGAATGATTAAGTAGATGGGCAAATCATCAGGCTGAATCTTTCCTGCCATAATTCCCCTTTCTGATTTTTAGTTGTAGTTCTTAGTTTCACTCTTTGTTTAATTTTAAAATCCTTAATAAGCACATACATTCCAGTTAAACCTATAGCATGACAACGGATAGTATAATTAGAACAGGCAAAATATTAGTCTTCACCTTAAGGGGAATATGTTTAGGTTTGTGTGAAAGATCATGATTTAGCTTCTAAATGAGAAAATTATCAAAATGTGACCATTACTGATGAAAGCTACTGTCTGTAGAATAGGTCATCAGTGTTGATATTGAACCACACGACCTAAATAATTTTGCTTTTGTGCTTCAGAGACCTGTGGACACATCAGAAACTAACAGAATCCTGGTGTGTGATTCAGGTTCATTGCTGAGTAGCTTTTAAGGTTTAAGAAGAAATTACCTTTTCTGGTTTCCTTCTTTGATTTGGGGTAAAGCCTGTTTATAACACGTATTATTAGTTCTGACTTACCACATATGTGTCATTCATGTAAAACACAGATCATTCTGCAAGTTTCCAAAAATAACAAATGCTATCTTGAAAACAACTTTTCAACCCATTTTCAATTGAGATTTTCAATTGTTTCCCTGGTGCAATGAAGGAGACCCGGGTTCGATCCCTGAGTCGAGAAGATCCCCTGGAGAAGGAAATGGCCACCCACACCAGTATTCTTGCCTGGAGAATCCCATGGACGGAGGAGCCTGGTGGGCTACAGTCCATCAGGTTGTGAAGAATCGGACACAACTGAACGACTAACATGTCTTCTTCATATCAATTGAGATAAACAATTAAAAATTATGTCTTCCATGTAAGGCAAAAAGAATTCTGTGCTCTCAAAGCAAAAAGGGTATAATGTTTCAGAGTATAATTGAATACTATAGAGAAAAGGCCATTTTATATGTCATAGTTATCATATTCTTTTGTATTCAAATCATAGGAGAAAAAAAGATTTCAACCAGATAGACTTTAAACACTGTTGAAAATACATGTGGAAAGATGTAAATAAGTGATTATTTGGAGTGGCTTGTACACCCTGAAGTTAGTCATAATGTGTCTTTCCTATACACCCTAGAAGAGGAGTTAATTTTTGTTTAATCCTCTATTAAATGTCAGGCCAAAGAAGCTTGCTTGTTGATATTTACATAGAATTAAAGAGTGTTAGATCTCCAGGGAACTTAGAGTTCATCTTATGCAATTCCCATCTTTTTACATATAAGGGAAGAGGGTGAAGATCAAAGTTATTAAGTGATCTTCCCAAAAATACATTTAATAACTGGTACAGTCAAAACTCAATCCCAAGTTTACTGCATTTTGAAACATAGACAAAGATAGGCTTTGCATCTCATAGAGTTGAAAGCCTTAACTTTAAAAGATCTGAACTTGACCGGGACACATTTCACTAGGAACCGCCATGAAAAAAAAAAAAAAAAAAAAAATCACATGTCATCCCAATTGTCTCTGTGAATCTACCTGTCATGTTGTATAAGTTGGAATGGGATGACTTTAACTGAATGAAAATAAATCAACTGTGAGTACATTCTAACCCAAGATTGAGATGTAATCTACTAATTAAAGTATTAAAATAATTCCATACTAGCTCAAGTCCCCCACGTGCACTTCCTGGTGCCCTGTGTTGGGACCCCAGTCTCCCAATAATTCAGCAACCGAGGTTTAAGTACTAGACTGTCAGGAGTCTCCAAGACCCAACCCCTTCTTAAGATTGGCATCCATCTTGATCACTGATGTTCATGGTTGTTAAATATATTAACATTATCCCTGGATCCACGTCTCCCTTTTCCCTCTATAAATGTTAAAAAGCAGCATTTGATTCAGGTACCCTATTTTTTTTTTTTTACACGAACTCCCAAACATGAACCCCCCTCCCACCTCCCACCCTACATCATCCCTCCNTTATCCCTGGATCCACGTCTCCCTTTTCCCTCTATAAATGTTAAAAAGCAGCATTTGATTCAGGTACCCTATTTTTTTTTTTTTACACGAACTCCCAAACATGAACCCCCCTCCCACCTCCCACCCTACAT
Organism: Oreotragus oreotragus; assembly: GCA_006410675.1. Taxonomy (NCBI): domain Eukaryota; kingdom Metazoa; phylum Chordata; class Mammalia; order Artiodactyla; family Bovidae; genus Oreotragus; species Oreotragus oreotragus. The sequence continues at coordinate 118,054 of SJYX01019815.1, read as the reverse complement.
CATCCCTCCAGATCATTATCCAATGAACTAATAAGAACTGCATTTTTAAATACTTAATGATTCCATTGAAAACTCAGCTCTAGAGAACTCAGCTCTAGAGTGCTACTTTGAAAAAGCCTGATAACAGCTGAAAGATTAAAAGCTACTTCTTTTCAGAAATAACATTCAAATCGACTAGTCTCTGGTTTTACCCCCAAATCACTGTCTTATGGGCATAACTTTGTGTCCTGAACTAGTGATATCATATACATTATCCCTGTTTCAAGCCAGGAGCATGGTGGACAAGTTAGAATCTTCCAAGGCCTAGCAAGACTCTAACTCCTGCCTTTAAAATTACTCCTATGCCCTGTGAACTCTGGCCCATCAAACTGATGAAACATTTAGTCTAAAAAGCATTGAAAAGTGGTCAGTGAACCCTCTCCCCCTGAAAAAAAGAAAGCTAACAGAGGAACTAAGTCAGTGGTTGTGATTAGATAGAAAGAGGAAATTAGAGCTATAACAAAATATGACATAAAAGGCAAAGCACCACAGAATAAATAAAATAGTACATAACAGGAAGGGATCCAAACCAATACAAACAACTGCAAAGGGCCTTATTGGCAGACTTTCAGACACAGAATTTGAGGAGGACAGACACATTTAATTGTTGAGTAATACTTCTTAAATGATGTTTTACCTCAAGGAAATCATATCAGTGAAGAATGTGGAAACGGTTGGGCAGCTGCGTCCATCCCTCCTAACCAGAGCCCAGCTGCAGGAAGAAAAGCCAGCAACAGAGAGGAGACAAAGAATAATGAATGAGAGGATGAAATCTAGAAAGAAAGAGAAATTAAAATGAGACAGTGAAAAATTAAGCTGCAACTCAGAAAGGCTGGGGGGGGAAAAAATCTTCAAACAAACTGTACCAAATACAATTTAGAATGTTTTTAAACTCAACTATTGAAAAACAAATCTTTCCAAGGCTAATTTGTAAGACTGGCAGAGCCTTGGAATTCTTGCCCCAGCGGTGGAATGACTGAAAGATAGTACTATGCACTCATAGTATAGGCCCCCAGGTTGCCAAGAGCTATTTATAAAGTGGGCATAACTGAGAAAATGGGTGTATATTTGGCTATTTTTCTCTGATATCTGACAAAAAATACAAAGTCTATATAGTTCTCGGATACAGAAAATACTATTTGCATCTAAGCAAAGTATATTGGAAACTTTGTATTGAAATTACTGTGGTCCAGGGCCTTAAAATTTTCCAGTAAGCAGACCTACAAGAGGCAATTTAGCTCAGCTCCTCAACTACCTGTATTTGAAACAGTTTTGTGTATTCTAGCTTTGCATCCTTAATTCCTTCAGTTCTGTTCAGCCGATCAGTTATGTCTGAATCTTTGAGACCCCATGGACTGCAGTACGCCAGGCTTCCCTGTCCATCACCAACTCCCAGAGCTTGATCAAACTCATGTCCATTGAGTCGGTGAAGTCATCTAACCATCTCATCCTGTCGTCCCCTTCTCCTCCTGCCTTCAATCCCTTTGAACTTCAAGTTACTTACAGTTAATATGAAAACAACAATGATATCTAACTCATAGGGCTTTGTGAGGACTATGCAAAACCCTTAGTAGAATGCTTGCCAAAGTGCTTAATACATGAGAGTGAAAGAAAGTGAAGTTGCTCAGTCGTATCCGACTCTTTGCAATCCCATGAACTGTAGCCTAGCAGGCTCCTCCCTCCATGGGATTCTCCAGGCAAGAGTACTGGAGTGGGTTGCCATTNGACTATGCAAAACCCTTAGTAGAATGCTTGCCAAAGTGCTTAATACATGAGAGTGAAAGAAAGTGAAGTTGCTCAGTCGTATCCGACTCTTTGCAATCCCATGAACTGTAGCCTAGCAGGCTCCTCCCTCCATGGGATTCTCCAGGCAAGAGTACTGGAGTGGGTTGCCATTTCCTTCTCCAGCTCAATACATGGTAACTCTCATTATTCTGGGTATCATGGGTCCTGTCTCTGGTACACTCCAAAAAAGTCTTCTTTGATTTAACATTTAGTGCCTGTTAACACATATGTTCAATAAGTCAGTAACTATTAGATACTAAGATGTCTATCTGCGTGTGTGCTCGCTGGTCAGTTGTGTCCAACTCTTTCCAACCCCATAGACTTCAGCCCCACCAGGCTCCTCTGGCCATGGAATTTTCCAGGCGAGAATACAGGAATTCCAGATGATCTTCCCCACCCAAGAACCAAACCCTCATCTCTTGCGTCTCCTGCAGTGGCAGGCAGATTCTTTACCACTGCTCCACCTGGGAAGCTACGGTCAATAGAGAAATGTGTGCTGAACATTCTGCCTGTGCTCAGCACTGCAGTGGGTAATGAAAAAGATATGGACCCTGTCCAAAAAAGTGCTTTTAGGTGAAAAAAACCTGCTACCAATGCCCAGGAGCATATCTTTCTGTAAAAAGTCAAACTAATTTCAACAGATGTTAGAATTCAAGGTAAATCAGTGGGAACTGGGATAGTCAGAGAAAGCTTTAGGGAGGGAGAAAATAATGTAAGCCTTGGAGGATTAAGACAGGCATAGAACAACAACAACAATAAAATGTGCTTCCTACTAAAGGAGATGATGCCAGCAGTATTATGGGTGAATATAAAGAATATCTGAGCCCGACTTGACTAACGTGATTGGAGCTTTTTAGAGGAAAAAAAATAGACAATGTTTTTTTTGTTTGTCTTTGGTTTTTGTTGTAGTGTTGTTTTTTAAAAATAGAGTTGGAGTAGACTACAGAGGGTTTTAAGAGCCAGAGGAATTTCTACTTGAAACTATAGGAGATGAAGATAGTGTGTTATGAAGTGAGGTGGTAAAAAAAAAAAAAAAAAAAAAACTGTGTCTCATAAAGATTGACCTTGTTAAGGTATTCAGGGGGATAAAAATCAGGGGAGAAGTATAAGACAACTTAGAAGCTATTGCAATTACTAGGTGTGGAAAAGAGAAATGGGAAAGAAAATGGAGATTTTACTGTGAGTGAAATGGCTGTCCCTGGAAGGATTAGAGCAAAGAGTGACATTATCTGATTTATCCACAGGTCTCTGACTGCTCATTTGAAAATACTTTGAGAGCGTCAAAGGGGGGAACTGGAAGACCTGATAGGACCCCATTTAAATAGTTCAAGAAAAATTGATGATGGCTTGGATTTAATGTGAATGGAAGAAGTGAGAAGTAGCTAGAATAAATATATTGTGAACAGGTTTCATAGGTGGCATCTTAGGCAGTCTCATGGGACACTACTCTTGGTTGAAAGCTCTACTGTTGTGGTCTTAACACTCTTAATAATTGTTGAATAAATGGTCTCACATTTTTTAATTTTACACTAAAGCCTCCCAAGTTATGTAGGCGGTCCTGATTGTGAATGTAAATATAACAGGATTTATTTATGCACTAGAGCTGGGGCTATGAGAGAAAAGAAAAAGTCATTGATTACTCTGAGGTGTTTGGTCTGAATAGTTAGAAGAATAGGTTTTTTGAGAAGACTGTGAAAGGCATAGAATTATAGAAGAAGGTCAGAGAGGCTCAGTTTTGAACACATGAAATTTGAGATGTTTATTAATCATCTAAGTAGAGATGTCTGGAGTTCAAAGAAGGGTTTCAGGCTGGAGATACAGGTATACAGTAACCAACATTTGGATAGTATTTGAAGCCATAAAACTGAAAGAGAATGCTTTCAAATACTGTAAAAATAGAAAAGAAGTGTAAGCACTGAGCCACAAGATAGTTCTACATGTAGACAGCAGGTAACAAGGCACAAGCAAAAATAATGGAGCAGGATCAACCGGAAAAACACCAGAACACGGAGAAGAACGCATTACACTAAAAAACAAAATAGAAAATGTTGATAACAATTCAAGTAAAATGAGAGTTGGGATTTGAGGACGGAGTTTACGGAGGTTATCACTGATAAGAGCTGTTTCTGTGGAAAAGGGAAAGTGAAGTCGCCCAGTCGTGTCTGACTCTTTGCAACCCCAGGGACTGTAGCCTACAACTTTCCTCCATCCATGGAATTTTCCAGGCAAGAGTACTGGAGTGGGTTCCATTTCCTTCTCCAGGGGAATCTTTGCAACCCAGGGGGTCGAACCTGGGTCTCCCGCATTGCAAGCAGACGCTTTTACCTTTTACTGTCTGAGCCAGGGGGAGGCAAATGCCTGGTTAGACTTGATTCAAGAGAGAGGAGAGGACTAGGAAACTACAAGTATAAACAGCTCTAGAGAATTTTGCCATGAGGGGTGGAAAAGAAAGGGATAGTAGTTGGAAAGGAACCGTTAGTACCACTGAGAGGGCAGGCAGGCTGTATGTTTCAGGGTCAAAAAATGAAATGTGATTTTAGATGAACAGCTTGATTTTAGGTATGCAGCATTTCAGATTGTGCAAGGTCAAATGGGAATGGCGATTAGTCAACTAGAAAGATAAGAATAGATGTGTGAGAAGAGAATTGAAATTATCCACAATTTAGACTTTATTGACACAGAGGTGCAATTTGGGGCATAAAAAGGACTTAGACTGGAATAAAAATGTACCGAGAACGATAGAGGATTGAAGAAACTAATATTCTGGAAAAGTAATGAAACAAAACTGAGAGCACTGAGCTATATTCCCAAGTTTCAACCCCGTTTAGGTGTAGCTGTATTTCCATAGGCAAATTAAGGAAATTATCTGAATAATTAAAATCCACACAAAAGCATTAGTCCAACTTGGCTGGATATTTTACATAAAAAGAGGCTCCGTATATAGGAGAGAGTCTGGTGCTGGATTCAGTTTTTTCTGCTTTTCTCAGTCTTCACAGACTGAAAACTTATTTAGAAATAAACTAGAAATTGCTATATGCTAGCTGACAGAGAGGACCTCAGTTTCTACTAGGATTTTCACAACCCTAAAATTGAGATTTTTAAAGAATAAGATAAAAACTTAAGGAAGACAACATAATTTGAGTTAAGCATCTTATTTGTCAAAACGCACGTAACTATCCATGAAGGGAACCAAACAGCCATGATTGTTCTTCACTGAAGAACCAGCAAAATCCTCACAGACGAATGTGTCCTGTAACCTTTAATATAAAAGCCAAAGGAGAAATAGCTTTATGGGCAAAAACTTGCACACACAGGAGGAAACCAAGACCAAATCCAAGAGTCGTAGGAGTGGAAGGGAAATTTGGGCCTCTGTCATAGCCGGAGGCGAGTCGAGCCGTCACTGACTGAAATGACACGGCGGCAGCCATCTTAGACGCCAGCAGGCGCACGCTGCGAAGAGCCAAAGGCTCGGTTCAGATTGGGAGGCTCCGGATGCTCCTGTTCGCCTTTGTTTTCCAAGACTATCCCGCTGACAATGATTATTGTCTAAGGATTGTGATCTAAGAAGCATTATACAAAAACATAAGCCATGTCACACTGGAACTGACAAACGAGCCTTATTATAGCTCTGACAGCGGCACCAAGGGACATCTTGAGGCAGCGCTTGAATGTTACTCTAGAAACCAAGAGAATATTTACCACTTTTTCACTTCAGAAAGTTCTCCCCGCACTTTTTGAGGCGCTTCAATAAAGAGCTCAAGAAGACGACCCGGGAAGCCAGCCAGAAGAATACACATGGCACAGCCCTGCTTCCTCTGGGCCCCCGAAGATGGCAATGATAACAGCTTCACTCCAGAGCCTCTGGGAGGGCCCTGAGAGACACGGATCTTCACCACAGAAACAGGCTTAGCAATGTGCTTCCAAGCACACAGACAGTGTTCCCCTTAAAGTCATCAGCTAAGCAGAGGTAGTTGGTATAGCTTCTGGGAGTAACCACAATTTCCCGACCCTGTATTTCTGATCACCTCTCTAATCTGGGGCCTGAGCATTTACAAACCTTACATCCAGAACTTACTAGGTTTTCCCAATGGCTCAATGAGTAAAGAATTTGCCTGCAATGCATTTTAAACACAGGAGATACAAGTTCAATCCCTGGGATAGGAAGATCTAATGGAGAAGGAAGTGGCAACCCACTCCAGTATTTTTGCTTGGAGAATCCCATAGACAGAGGAGCCTGGTGGGCTACAGTCCATGAGGTTGCAAAGAGTCAGACACCACTGAGCAACNTGCATTTTAAACACAGGAGATACAAGTTCAATCCCTGGGATAGGAAGATCTAATGGAGAAGGAAGTGGCAACCCACTCCAGTATTTTTGCTTGGAGAATCCCATAGACAGAGGAGCCTGGTGGGCTACAGTCCATGAGGTTGCAAAGAGTCAGACACCACTGAGCAACTAAACATGCACGGGCATCCAGACTTTCTCAACCGAAGTTCCTCCTCTGAGCCATACAACTCTGAAAATAATTCAAGCAACAAAATAGCACCTTTCTGGAAGCAAAAAAGACAAGTTCATTTCATTACATCAATGGATGCCTTCAGGTTTAGAAGTTGTCCTGGGAAAACTGGCTGGATTGGGAGTGAGGGATAAATCCCAGAATATTTCATGATGGGTATTGGGAGACAAAAGCTCTTTCCACTGTGTTAGGTTGGAAAGAGGAAGCCTGGAACCAGTGGTGAGAGAGTTCCTTAGTCAGACGGAGGATGTCTGTCTGCACAGGAGAGAATGTCACTTGGCAAGAAACAGATCTGGGTAGAGTGAGAGCTGGAGCTGGAGAGTGAGAGACCCAGAGAAGGATGTATGAATCCTAACCCACCCATGAGTTAATTGGTCACACCAGCCTATTTTAGGAAAAATCACTTTTCAATGGTTTATGTCACATGCATTCGAAGAGTTCTGAAGAGTATCACAGGAAGAATGTATAAACACAGAAAAAAAACTTAAGCTTTACATATCATCAGGTAAAAAGAAAAATGCATCTTTGCCTAGTCTGTTTCATTTTGTTAACAGCTATATTTTGTGTACCTAACATGTACAGACATTGTGTCAATCCTGTGAAGTAGGAATTAGATCCATTTCAGCGAACTAAGGTTCAGAGAGATTATATGATTTATGCAAAATTACTGTTCTAACAGATACTAAAAAAGAAGGTGAGACTTGGCTCACCTGAAGAAAAGTGAGGAATAAGCTGCAAATATATGAGAGAAGAGCATTCCAGACAAAGGCAAGATCAAAGGGAGAAACCCTGAGTTGACTGGCTATGAGGAACACCGAAAAGCCATGTGAATGAAGTGATCAATGGTGGTGGAGAGAGTGGAGGGCCATGAAGTCAGAGAGATGATCTGGTGTCAGATTGTGTAGACCTTCATATAGTACTGTAATATATGGAATTCAAATTTATGTATAGATATGATTTTTATATATTTCCATTGTATCCCAATTTAGCATAGACCTTCCCAGACTTGTGTTCTAATGCTGTTCTATTGTTCTAGTAACACCCTTAATTAAATTTCCAATTTCAGAAATGTTATTATATTTTGAATTCTACAACCCAAACTGAGGGTAATATTGTAATGTTCCTGGTGCATGTACACCATGGTTTATAAAGCAGACAGTAACCACAGAAATTGCTTGGAGCGGAGACAAAAGATGTTTTCAAGGAGGAACATTTTTTCATTGGTGTTATTCTGCAGTATCAGTGCAGATTGACTTTTAATTAGTTTTGTTTTCATTTTTAATTCTACAGTGCTCCTTTTATTACCTCAACCCAGGGTGAACTGCTTTTTCAGTCCATTACACACAACTTTTAAATACTTTTAAGTCCAGCTTTATCTATTCTTCCTGACCTAGGGATCGAACCCGCTTCTCTTGCATCTCCTGTTTCTTTACCACTGCGCCACCTGGGAAGCCCATTTAACTGAATACTGTAGTGGTTTCCACTGGGTTCTCCCACATGCATATCAAATTCTGCAGATCCAAGGCCAAATTCATTCAATGTCATTCTTCTCTTCCACCAAATCTGCCCCAAAACTCCCTTCTTATTCAAAATCTTAAGGGGAAAATCAGACATTTACTCAGTTGCTGAGCCAGAAACTCAGAAATCAGCCTTATTCCTTAATTTTTGAGTAACCTCTACATCTCATCAACCCCTAAATCTATCAATTCCACGTCCCCAAAATTTCAACGTCTGCTCTGCCTTTGGTAGCCATCAGCATATAACTGGCTCTTCAGTAGCCTCCTGCCTTTTCTTTGCACAAACCCCAACCTTTACTTTAATTTCTTTCCCTCTACTCTCAGAGTGATCTTTTCATGTGAAAATACAGGCTGCCCTAAAAGCTTCGGCGGCTTCCAATGACAAAAGATTCCACAACATACTAACAATGAAAGGACCCTGTCCAACTATAAACTCATTTCCAATTATTTCTCCCTCACCCTTTAGGCTCCAGCCATAGTAGACTCATTTCCTACACACCCTATGCTCTCTTAAAATCTTCTGAACTCTTGAACCTGTTTTCCACTCTACCAAGAATGCAAACTTAGGGAAAACTCCTTTAGGTCTTACTTCAGATGATACTCTTGAAAAGGTTCCCCTGCCACTGCTCCCCACCCCGGGATTCTCTTCTGTTCTCAACCTATCTTGTCTGGTCAGTAAACTGTCTGCTCTTTGAAGGCAGGAGATGTGCCTCTTCATCCTGCTTTCCCAGAATCTAGCCCAATACCTGACAATTAGAATATTCTGGGAATAAGATTTTGAAAACATGAAATCAATTCACGTTCTGCTACTAATATTAAGCTTTGAGAATTATTTATCCCTAGGCCTGGCGTGCTGTGATTCATGGGGTCGCAAAGAGTCGGATATGACTGAGCGACTGAACTGAAAAGTGATTTCAAAGAAAGGAAAAGGAGCAGAAAGAGATAAGATCCTATCCAAAGAGAAGGCAAAAGGAATAGTTACTTCTGTTCTAGAGAGAGAAGAAAAATTATGAGATTAGGATTAAAAGTTAGGCTCCCCACTCAGGGGCTTATAGAAATATCTAGATAAAATGAGGGCGGGGGGAGTTCACTGTGATAGGGCACTACAGAAACCCCAGATATTCTGAAGGATAAGGCTCTTCCTCTCTTTAGTATCCCACCAGGACCAAGGCTGGCCTGCTGCCGTCCATGAGGTCGCAAAGTGTCAGACAGGACTGAACAACAACAAGGGCCAGGAATCAGAACCAGCTTCACTGACCTGAAGCTCACCAAGCCAAAATGTGAGGCACCAAGCCTGGCAGCAATGAGAGGACTGATCGGCAAAGCAGCCAAGCAAAGAAAGGAGGAAAACTCGAGGACCCAACCCCTCCCTCCACACAAGAAGCTCGGGTATATATGGATAACAGATAAAGGGGCAGGGCCCCCTGAGGCATGGAGGATACGGGGAGCGTATGGGGGCCTCCAGATGGATAATTGGAAAGAACATGTGGTAATCACCTGTGCAGATGTAATAGGCTACAGGCCTCTGCTAGGTCAAACGTGGAGGCCCTTAGCACAATCTGAGGGTGGAGTGTTCAACTCTGATGTCTAAAGGTCACAAACAGGACATTCACACATGCCCAGTTGGAAGGTGAGTTGGTATCCTATCCAGTCTTAACCAGCTCAGCTTGAATTAGACATAGCTGACTACAGTTCCTGGAAAATAATTCTGGAAAACCTCTTGTTTAGGTTTTGCGCATGCTAAGTCATGTCTGACTCTTTACAACCCCACAGATTAGAGCCCACCAGGCTCCTCTGTCTGTGGGGATTCTCCAGGCAAGAATACTGGAGTGGGTTTTCATTTCCTTCTCCAGGGGATCTTCCTGACCCAGGGATCTAACCCATGCCTCCAGGGAAGCCAACAAGTCTTCTGTAGCAACAATTAAAACGACCTTGATTAGTCAAGGCAGGCTGCAGGTGAAATGAAATTAACTAATGATTACCCATGGTATCAAGGACAGAACATCACTGGTGGAAGGAAAGGTCTCAATAGATGACTCTAAAATGGCTCGTTAAATATTTATATTGAAATATATCATCTTTATAGAGTGACAGTAACAGACTAGGATTCCTGTAGCAGTAGAAATATAAGAGATGTGGGGGACAAACCTTAGAAGGTTTTTCTTATAAAATACATAAAGCATGAGAACAGGGATATGAAATCATAGAAAACTCTCCTGACACGTGGGTAAGTTTCCAGTTGAAAACTTCCAGTCACCATTTTTAGCCATGATACATGTTTGAATTCCAAGATCCTGACATTTTGAAAAGGCTTGTACTTTAATGGCTACAGAAATCTCATGTATGCTTGAGTCATTTATACTTACAATTAATCACTTTCCTACAAACTACCACTATACCTAAAAGAATTGGGAAAAGCTAGTTTCATTATGTTATAAAATATTTATGGCTTATTTTTGGATTTCCTTATCTATTTTAAATATCAACTGATCTAAACAAATACTCCCAATCTCCACCCAATGAAGGTATATCCAATGCCAATTTAAACTAAACCAGGACATTTGCTTTAAATTTCCAAAAAAATTATATAGAATTACAGTGTTTTCTACTAATGCTCATGTAACCCCATGGACTATAGCCCACCAGGCTCCTTTGTCCATGGGATTTTCCCATCAAGAATACTAGAATGGGTTGCCATTTATTCCTCCAGGGAATCTTTCTGACCCAAGAATCGAACCTGCATCTCCTGCATTGTAGGCAGATTCTTTACCACTAAACTATCCAGGAAGGCTTTAAGTAATAGTCCCATGTTATTTTGCTAGCTGTTTAAAAAATGTCTTATCAATTCAAAGTTTAATTAAGGAGACAAAAGAAAAGCAGAAAAAAGTTTTCCTCATATCAACCTAAAATTATTTTTAAAGAAGTTTTTTTTATTTAAAGTAAGATCCAAGAAATATTTTACTTGAATAAAGCAATTTGATTTTTATAATCACACCTAATCATTTTCCTGTGCCTGAAAGCTATACCTACATCAGCAGTTTTATGAAAAGTTTTTGCACTTCCAGAAACAGCAGGTAACTTAGAGATCACTAGAATGCTAATGGCCATTTTCTGTAGTTTTACATTATATATATATATATATATATATATATATAAAAACACTACTGCGCTATCCATAAAGCTAAACAATAAAATCTATTTGTTAACACTCCTATTTCCAGGGTTCATTCTTTAAGCATGGGCTGAGGTAAACATTTGCAATCCCATTTAAAATATTTTATTATTTATAGCATTTTCCCCTCAGATATTTGAAAAGATGCTAAGAAGGCTTTATTTTATAGAATGTTTACTGGTCTAAATAGTATTTGAGCTCAGCACAATTTGCTGTCCACATAAATAGTGTTATGTACTACTGATGAACTGGTTGTTCCTTAAGGTCTCAATAAAATCAGTCAGGAATCCATCATTAGCCAACAAAGGTGGTTGATGTGGGTGTTGGTACAAATACCTTTAGTACAAATACCTTAGTTGTTTTGAATAGACTTTAAATTCTGTTAGTAAAACTACAATGTGCTCGTGGTTAGGGACTGGAAAGGCACCCTCAGATCTGGTGCTGAACTGAACGCTTCAGTTGTTTGGGGGAATTGGTATAAGTAATAGAGCACAAGACATTGAGGTTTGATTTAAATAATTTAGTTTTCACTAAGAGTGTATAACTTTTTTCTTTAGCCCATTATTTGTTTGTGTTATGTGTATCTCTGTCCTATAATATTGGATGCTGTGAATGATGTGATTCCACAGGGTGTTTAGTAACGTCATTCCAATAGAAAAGATGAAAAAAGCTCTCAGTTTAATTGAGATATATTATCCTTGTTTAATATGTCCAGTGCTCCCTGAAGTAGTTAATATTCTACAATTTATATTTCTAATATAAAAAAGAGAAAACCTAGAGAAGTTAAATGCTTTACCCATGGCCACAATAATAGTAAGTGGCAGAGGAAAATTTGAAACTCGTTGAGCTTAAATACAGAGACCCTTAACACTAAATACAGAGGTTTTAACCTCTACACCTTCTGCTTCAACACACCTGGCTTTCTTATTACACTGTGGCCTTCCTCTTTCCTATTTTGCCTTTCAGTTTGGCCTTTTCCATCTCAATTCTGATCTGTCTTTGTATCTTTCTTTGGTTCCTACCAAAATAGACTATGCCACTCAGAATTAGCGTGCAAGCATCAACATAAACCATAGATGTGAGAAGAAATCCATGCAAATAGCCATAGTACCCATATCAATGTGTCTTTGCCGTAAGCAAACCAATTTTTGACAGTCCACTTATTTGAAAGTTTTTATTGGTGGTAAGAAAAGAGGAAAAGTTGGGACCATCAAGAATTACCAGTCACACACCCATCATTAACGATTTAGTTGATGCTTGGCACTGAAATTAGCCATTTATATACAGTATCTAATGCAATCCCTACCACAACATTACAACATAAACATTATTACTAGTAATTTACTGTGGAGAAATTTGAGGCCTGGAGACATTATGCAATTTACCCAAGGACATACAATTTAGCAGGTTAAGCAGAAATCTGGACCTACATTTGGCTAATTGCAAAGACTGTGATATATTAGCCATTAGTTAAACTGCACTTTAGACCACTTGGTTGTGCTTCTTCTAGAAAGAATGCTTTGAGTAAAAAGAGAGATCAACACTTAGGTAACCCGAGATCACATTCTCAGCACAGGTATAGCAAATTTTCACTACTCACTTCTTTAAAAAAAGTCAAAGAAGCATTATTTTGAAAGATAAGAGGAGAGAGAAGAGGGGAGGAAAGAAGGGAAGACAAAAGGAAGGAAGGAGGGAAGAAAGGAAAAAAAGAAAATTCCTCCTCATTTCCTGGGTTGATGATCAGACTCAAAGTCCTGAGCCAAATGAGCAGATAAATTATGAAATCAAAGCAGAATTTTCCTTTTTACTACAGTGGGAGGATTTGTCTTATCAAGCTATTTACACTTTTGTTTGCCGTTATTTCTGTCGTTTTAGTCACTGTACCACTGCTTAAAGCAGAAGCTGAAGTCACGGGAGATGCCAAAGGCAAGGACAGAGAGATGACTTCTTCTCTTGCAGTTCCTCATGGGGCCCCAGCCAGAGCCTGGTGGGCTGTCCTAGAGCCGCAGGATGACAACTGAGCCTAATGGGATTTTGAAAGCTTTCTCTTATCCCATGATTCTGGGTTGCATGTTTCTACTCTAAGTATGGACAAGAAGGAATGAATAATAAGTGCAGCCAATTGCCAGAAACTTTTTATTGCCTCAGTGCAGATCTATTTTTTAGCTGGATGACTTTTATTTTTCCATTTTTTAATTGCTTTGTTTGTATTATCCTTTTTCTCAGGGAAGTTTCTAAATACCACTTCAGAGAGTCTTTTATGTTCACAACAGTGACAGAACTGTAGAGATTTCAAGCTAAGCATGAAAGCCTGGATCTAATATCTTCTCCCTGATTTCCTCCCATCTAATAGATCAGATTGCTTATCTTGCTGCTGTGATACCAGGAACAATACAGATGCTTATTGAGGAAAAAACTAGGACTGGAAGAAAAGCAGACAAAAACAGTTTCTTATCAGAACTCTGGTTTGATATCTCATCAAATTTCACACACATTATGAGACCAGACAACCTACGATGGTGAAGAGTGCAGTTGAGAAAGTGAGAGATTGAGAAAACTACCTCCTGAACTTGCTTGGCCAGCTATGTTATGTGCCCCAGCAGGAAAAACTATCAATTGGTAATCACAAACACTTACTCTTTACTCACAGAGACGCAGGAATGGATTTGATCATATCGTGGAGTGCTTTGAGGTCTTTGGAATAAAGGCATTTTACAAATATATATTTCTATGTATGGTTTGTGTGTATGTATGTGTGTGTTTACACGTTCTTTCTCTTGAGTAATAAATAGGGCAGGAAGGGAGAATTTCGTACAATATCTGCAAGTACATTTCATAGTCTCTGTATGTTGTGTACTCATATATCTAAACATTTTTAAAGGTAAGCTGCTTTCTGTCTTGTGAAAAATGTCTCTTGGCTGCATTGAGGTCTGCTATATCCATGGTACAAACTGGCAGCTTAGTGCTTTTCATTCGGTATCCAGCAGACGAGCAAATCCCAGGGCTGAGCTATTGATCCAGCTGAACTCACAAGCAGTATGTCCTTATTCTTCCGGTTCAGTAGCCTTGGATGTAGTATACAAAATAATTTGCTGCATTCTTCAAAGCAATTTTCCCTTGGGGTAGGAAAAACACAGTTGGAAAAATGCAAAGATATTTCACTGCATTCAACAATAAAGGCAACATTTTAAATAAGTTTACTGATATAAAGAAGCCCACTTGTTGTGTTTGTATTTGTTTTTGTTCTATCTCATTTTGTGGGTATTTCATGAAAAAGGCCAACAGGGTAAAAGTTTAAACAAGTGAAGTAAGCCAGAAAGAAAAACACCAATACAGTATACTAACACATATATATGGAATTTAGAAAGATGGTAATGAGGACCCTGTATGCAAGACAGCAAAAGAGACACAGATGTGTAGAGCGGACTTTTGGACTCTGAGGGAGAGGGAGAGGGTGGGATGATTTGGGAGAATAGCATTGAAATATGTTTTCTATCTCATTTTGTGGGTATTTCATGAAAAAGGCCAACAGGGTAAAAGTTTAAACAAGTGAAGTAAGCCAGAAAGAAAAACACCAATACAGTATACTAACACATATATATGGAATTTAGAAAGATGGTAATGAGGACCCTGTATGCAAGACAGCAAAAGAGACACAGATGTGTAGAGCGGACTTTTGGACTCTGAGGGAGAGGGAGAGGGTGGGATGATTTGGGAGAATAGCATTGAAATATGTATACTATCATGTCAGAAACGAATCGCCAGTCTATGTTCGATGCAGGATGCAGGATGTTTGGGGCTGGTGTATGGGGATGATCCGGAGGGATGATGTGGGGTGGGAGGTGGGGGGGATGGTTCATGTTTGGGAGTTCATGTACACCCATGATGGATTCATGTCAATGTATGCCAAAACCAATACAATACTGTAAAGTAAAATAAAGTAAAAAAAAATAAAATAAAATAAAAGAATTTTACTCAGTCCACTGTAAGGGTTTGGGAAAAAGACTTAACTTTCAAGTTAACTTTTATTAATGTTCATGATCACACAATGATTTGTATCTTTACCTTTTATTCATTTTTCTAATTTATATATCAAGATTAGTCTCAAGATATGAAATAATATTTTTGTTTCACAAGAAAGACAGAGAAGATAAAGGAACAGTTGGTGGCTGTCATGGAAAGAAGGAACATGTCAAGGTCCTTATTCATTGGTCTAGTCTCTTGTTAGAGGTACAGGGTTCACTGCTCAGATAGATGACCCAGATGTTCAGTCCGGGGAAGCCAGTTAGCCTTTGAATTCAAATCAGAGCTGGACCAAGACTTGCAGGTTAAGTTATCAGCCCTGTCTCCCTACCTGTAAAATGACCCTTCATCATAAAGTCAGTGTGACGTTCAGATTTATTTAAAAAATGTATTGAAAGCATTTGTTACAACCTTGGAAGAGAGTAAGCAGTCAAAAATAAGTCCTTAATATGACAAACAGTAACTAATCAGTAGCAGTAAGGATAAAGTCATGGCAACACAAAAGTATAGATCAAACTCAAAGAAGTCAAACTCCTAAGAAAATTGTTTACTGCCTAGCACATGTTCAGCACTGTCTTAGATGTTGTACTAGGCACTGGGGGATACCAATTAAGAAGAATAAGGTATGGTGTCTGCCCCCAAAGAACTATCTAGTTAAAATTGATAGATGGGGAATATATTTAACACAAGACAATTAAGTATCGAATGAATAATAAAGGCAATCAAACAGGGGGTTTAAAGGAGAGTTCATAGAATAGAATAGTTATAGCATTCATTATCTAATAAAAAGACAGAACTAGGAGATATACATGCATATATATACACACGCACACACATATATTTAGAGAGAGAGGAGATTTCTTCAATATTTTTATCTACAAGTTCACAACCATACAACAAAGATAAACAATAAGCTGTCAGAAAACACAGCCATTTCATCATTATCTAAATACTAAGCAGATATAAAGAAAAGACTTTTGGACTCTGGGAAAAGCTGAGGGTGGGATGATTTGATAGAACAGCATTGAAATATGTATATTACCATATGTGAAATAGATGACCAGTCCAAGTTCGATGCATGAAATTGGGCACTCAAAGCCAGTGCACTGGGACAACCCTGAGGGATGGGCTGGGGAGGGAGGTGGAAGGGAGGTTTGGGACTAGGGGATACATGTACATCCATGGCTGAGTCATGTCAATGTATGGCAAAAAACCACCACAATATTGTAAAGTAATTAGCCTCCAATTAAAATTTTAAAAATAAATAAATACTAAGGAATTCTAGGAAATAAATTTCTATTTGATGAACTTAAGAAGTCAATCATAAAAAAACATAAAGCAAGACTCTGAGTAGCCTCGGAAGTCCAGTGTCGAGTATTACATTTCCGTTTGCTTCTGGGAAATTAATCAAGCCAATGAAGCTGATACCAATAATTAATAGGGGAAGTGGAGTTCTTGTTAAACAGAAGCAACAGTTGGGCTATAATTATATAATCAATAGCCTCTTTTAGTGTCCAGAGCATCAAACTGAGGAAGAGTTTCTGTATATGAAGAGTAGAAAAAAATCATTTGCCAGTCGATCACATTAAGCAGATTTAACAAATTATTGAGACAATATTAACTTTTTTTACTAGACAAAATTTGGTTGAGTTTCAGGGCACAAAGTTAAATTTATATTCAAAATGTTCATTCCTATTGCCCAGTTCCCTATTTTCTTGGTGTTATCTTGCACTGGTGAGATTTGAAAATAAAAGCTATTTGAAAAGAAATCTATAATTTAATTTTATGACTTTAGATTTACTTGAATATTAGTTTAACAAGTATTTTAGGAGCTGTAATATGCATAAAACACATATATAGAGATAAATTTACACATATAATGTTATAAATTGCATATTATATAAGAATTTCTAGGTAATGAAAAATAACATTAAGAAAAATGAAGCAGAATACTACAGGGATAGAGATTCTTTTTTAAACTCTCTAAGGAGGTCAACTTTGAGCAGAAGCTTCAGTGAAATGATATGGTGAACAATGCATGCAAAGTTGAGGGTCAGGTCATTCTGAGAGCGGGGAATAGGAACTGCAAGGCCTTGATGCTGAAGTGGATTCAGGTTATTTTAAGAATAGCAAAGAGGCCAGTATGTCTAGATGGACAGAGATGTCTAATAAAATCCTACTCTAAGTTTTGAAGCTGAGTTTTAATTTTTATGTCTACATACGATTAACTTAGTTTTATGTCTCCAGAAACTACCACTAACTGTGTCCCGTCTGAACACGGAAGACAATCAGATTAATTTAAAGTAGGCCCAGGGATATAACACCAGGAACCTGGTACTGTTAAAAGCAGAAGCAAACAATTGTGAACAGACACAGCAAACTACAGAAGTAAACCTGCAATGTCTAAGCTATTTGCAATTACTGGATACAGAATGTTTATATCTCAGAAAACTACAGGGTCAGAGTGATTTTTCAGAGAGTTCTTTAAAGAAATAATTTCAAAAACTGTAACACTGTTTTAAAGCACATTAAAAAAATGCTACTTAATTACAAATCCAATTTTTAAAAAATACACAAAAATTAAAACTATACATAGGAATTGTAAATAGTTGGTTTCAGTTTGTGTAAAAAGTCTGTCTACTGAAGTTGCAGCCTGACTGATGTGCTAAAAATGATTCCAAAACTTCATTTTGGTTTATTCAGCAACATCTGCTATGCCATTTAAAAATTTTTAAACATAAAAATATTTTCAATAAAATAGAGGGTTAATATAATTAACATATGCAGACCTCTTTCAAAGTAAGAGTCAAAACTCTTAACACCTCCATGGGAAATAAAAAAAATTTTTTAAAAAAGGGAAAATTCTGTACAATGAAAATCTAAAGAAGCAAAAATATGTGACCAATTGACATAAGAAATATTTACTTTCTCCAGTAGTAAAAGGAAAAAAAATAATAAATCAACCATGAAGCTCTGTATTAGCTTAGCAACTGAACAAAAATTAAAGAAAAAACCACTCATCATCAGTGCTAATAAGTGATTAGAGAAACAGCCATGACCTGGTGACATACAAAGTATTTTCTTAGAGAGTTTCAGATCTCTCAAAAATGTATTGGTTCAGTTCAGTTCAGTTCAATTGCTCAGTCGTGTCCGACTCTTTGCGACCCCATGAATCGCAGCACACCAGGCCTCCCTGTCCATCATCATCTATTATCTTACATGCTTTGTCTTGGTTCAAAAATATTTCCTAAGTGCTTGAATCAAGAATCTCAGTTGTTTTAGACAAAAAATAAATAGTAAAGCAAAACATGGCTGTTCAGTTCAGTCTCTCAGTCATGTCTGACCCTTTGCAACCCCATGAATCGCAGCACGCCAGGCCTCCCTGTCCATCGCCAACTCCCAGAGTCCACCCAAACCCATGTCCATCGAGTCGATGATGCCATCCAGCCATCTCATCCTCTGTCATCCCCTTCTCCTGCCCCCAATCCCTCCCAGCATCAGAGTCTTTTCCAATGAGTCAACTCTTTTCATGAGGTGGCCAAAGTACTGGAGTTTCAGCTTCAGCATCATTCCTTCCAAAGAACACCCAGGACTGATCTCCTTTAGGATGGACTGGTTGGATCTCCTTGCAGTCCAAGGGACTCTCAAGAGTCTTCTCCAATACCACAGTTCAAAAGCATCAGTTCTTCAGTGCTCAGCTTTCTTCATAGTCCAGCTCTCACATCCATGTATATCTTACCAAATCAGGGTTCTCTGAATAAAAAAGTGAGTTGCTCCACAACTTTACCATCATGTAGAACAAAATTAATTTCATGTGATTTCTATCAATGTTTTAATCTGTATTGGATAAAACTTTAATTATTATCTGGGTCATTTTCTAATATTTTAGATAAGTGAAACTACTTTTTACTGATTAATTCAAAAAGAAAAATCTAAAAGAAATCTCTATTTCTTTATTTCAATTGCTATAGTGGTGATTTCTAAATATAGGGCCCAGAGACAATCTGGATTCCCATACAGACATATTTGAGCCTAAAAATCTGAATCTGTAACAAGCTCCAAAGATTTGCTGATGCACATAAATTAAAGACTCATGACCCAGTGGAAGCAAAAAGAAAAATTAATCCAGGCCAGCACACATCTGGAGTCATAGATGTGCTTCAGAAATACACATCTGCAAAGAAGCAAGCGTGTGAAGTAAGACACTGCCACTTATCAAGGCCCTCGGAAAATCAGCCCTAGAATGGTCTCCAAGAATGGACTATATGTTCAGCCTTGACAGCTAACTGCCCAGGCAGGTCTATGCACTCAGGCTGAAGTGGATACAATAGAACAATTCCAGGGGGAGAATAGTCACCAGCCAAACTTAATCAGGGCAGCAGAAGACCAGCTATGCCATTCTCCTGCGGGCATTTCCATCATGGCTACCCTTCAGGTCAGCATAGACATGCTTTGGCCTCAAAAATATGCCTTTTGCCTTATTCTATTGAAAGTTACAATGGATCCAATTTTCTGAACCTCTGCTTACAGCTACATCTTTCTGTCACCCTCATTGATCACGAAATGCATTGTCAATATTCAAACAGTATGTATCCAAAATCTACAGAATAAAGAACAAATTCAGACTTTAAAACAGCTACACATGAGAATTCTTCTTCTTGCTGTCATAGACAGGTGATTGTGACACAATGGGGGACTCTGACAGCAATAAAGTGTAACTGGTTGTCTATCAGCCTGACCATGACCTGTTTGTTCACATTCTGGACCAGTTTAACGAAAGGGGGAAAGTCAGTATTTTTTCCATTTGAAGAGCTGTTTTAAAAAGGAAATAACATTTTTATTTGTTATATGAATAGTTTTCAATTGTTTCTTAATGTGTTTTCAAAAAAAAGTTTCCAAAAATGCTCATAAATTTTCTTAAGTAACAAATTGTGCTTTTATCTATATTTTCAGCCTTTCAATATACAAAGAGGACTTGCAAAATCACTTCAGCATTTCTGTAAAAGCCCAAATGTAAACAAAAAGTAAATACAAATGCCAGGAGTCTCTTAAAATTCAACAAATGTGTCCTCTACCCACTCTTCTTTGCTTGAATTGAGTTCTTTGTGTCCTCATTTCCCCCAGCCTTGGCCAAATGCATTCTTTTGCTCACCAGGGCCCTGAAGATGATGATACAATGGTGTGCATTCACTGTGGTGGCATGTGCAGAACTATGGCTCAAGGTCCACTCATTATTTCCTCAGGGCAACCATTCAAGGGAGTGAGTTCCACTTGTCCTTAAGGATGGACACTACAGACTTTTGACCCTCTCAATACCTAATATAGTCATTTTTCTTATTTCTAATATAGACATGGTCCGTGGTCATACCACACATGGTAAACAGTACATTAGGAAAAAAAGATAATATTATCTTTGTCTCTTCTCAACCTCTACTCCGGTATGTTCATAGCTTTGCAGAGTTTGTCTGGTATTTACTTTTATCATAATTTTGTGAAGGGGAGATTGAATTTAGAATCTATATAAGTGATAAAGTAATTCCAAATAGTCGCTGTATTCATATTCATCACTTATCACTAAATGGAACTGATTATAAATGTACTGGGAGACTATCAGAAAGGCACTGTTGATTTACTTTACATAGATAAACAAGCCACATAAAAAATGAAAGCACAATGCTTACTGAATTGTAAGTGATTAAACATTAATGACTGTAAAGCTTAGTCAAACACTGCAAGTCTTAAAGTCTTCCACAGTACATCATGTTGAGTGTCAACGGATAAAACAGAATGCCAATATTAGTTGGGATGTTCTTGAAAAGAGTTAAGCTTTGTCAATAGCTATAAATGTACACGTGCCAATATCTAAAAATCTATCAATCTCTACACATTGTTTGTGTGAGGCTCTATTAGTCTGACCAAATAATTCCAGTACTCATTGACATTGAAAAGAAAGTCTGAAAGTAATTTTATATTCACTTATGTGTTTCTTTCATGCTATGTGCATGGATTTTGGTATTGATGTAGTCAAATATTTATTATCTACACTAAAAGAAGTTTGAGATAAAATGAATAAATCAAATCTTTGTTTCATGTTTTCCCCCAAGTAGAATGCTGTAGGGAAAGCAAGTTTAAATCAGTATCTATCATATATCAAATAATTATTTAAAAGAAGGCACAAAAACAGTCATATGTCCTGTCTTTGGTAATCTCAGAGAAGTCCCCAAACTCTACCCTCAGTCACTTTGGACAAGCATCTTGCAGGCAAAAAATGTAAGAATTCAGGATAGGTGGCTTTGTAGTCCCAAAGATCTGTTTGGTTCAGTGACCCACTCCTAGCACAGATGAATTTGATGCTTTATCTGACAAAAAAAGGTTGGCTGATCCTGTTATTGAAAGATCATTTCATTAATTCAAAATAGTCCTTTCACACAAGGACTCAGGGGAGAGCAGAATTTTCCCCACCAATGTGGGAAATCTCTACTATTGAAGGTCATTCAGCAAGTCAATATCACCAAAAAGCTACTGAGCAACAGCTTAGATTTGCAAAACATAGTTTGCGTACATTTGGGAATTGAAAATGGATTAGACATGAGATGATATTCAGGAATAATTTTCAGTTTTATTAGATACGATAATGTTATTTTGATAATGTAAGAAGACAGTTTTGTCTTTTAGAGTGGGATATTGTCTGTATAATATTCAGTCTTGTCTCTCCTCCACTACCATTCCACCCTATTGTATAGAAGACTTATCAAATGTTTGGTTTCAGTACCACATCCATTTAATTATAGATGTATTGTGGTGACTGTATTTAAATATTCATTTATCTAGCTAACTTTAATTTTGGCTTCATATAAGAAAAAGTACTGCACTTGACATTCAAAGATTTGGGTTCAAATCTTCACTCTTGTTTATTAAGTCATATGACTGTGTTAAAAAAATTCACTTAACCAGTTGGATTAGTTATTTCTGCTTTCAAGTAGGATCTCTCTCATCAATTATTTATTTTGAGGAGTCAAACTAGGAGTAAATTTAAAAATACTTGATGAACTCAGAGTGTTATATCCATGTGAGATATTATTGAGAAACTGCTACAACCTTAGAAGACTGTAGATAAGAAATGTCAATAAAAGGTAAATTTTACATTCGGAGGTCATGGAGTATAATAACATCCTAGAGAATTTATTCCCCTTCAAATGAAGACCCAAATTTCACTGTAGGAACTTAAAATTCACCCAAACTCTCCATTTCTTCCTTTATTTTTTGTTCAAAAGTTCTTCATTTATTATTTCATTCTGTAAGTCAAAAAAGTTTTGTTTCTACTGTGTGTCAAATACAGTGCTAGATACTGAGCTTACAAAAATGAGTAGAATACTGTCCCCCACCCCACAACAGAGCTTATCCTTCAGTGAAAGAGCTTGCTCTCTTGCTTTCCAAGGCATGTTGGGCTCATAAGCATCACTTCCTAAAAAGCATTAATGTCTAAAACTATGCTCTAATGCTGCTGCTGCTGCTAAGTCGCTTCAGTCGTGTCTGACTCTGTGCGACCCCATAGACTGCTGCTCACCAGGCTCCCCTGTCCCTGGGATTCTCCAGACAAGAACACTGGGGTGGGTTGCCATTGCCTTCTCCAATGCATGAAAGTGAAAGGGAAATAGCTCAGTCGTGTCCGACTCTTAGCGACCCCATGGACTGCAGCCCACCAGGCTACTCCATCCATNGCTCACCAGGCTCCCCTGTCCCTGGGATTCTCCAGACAAGAACACTGGGGTGGGTTGCCATTGCCTTCTCCAATGCATGAAAGTGAAAGGGAAATAGCTCAGTCGTGTCCGACTCTTAGCGACCCCATGGACTGCAGCCCACCAGGCTACTCCATCCATGGGATTTTCCAGGCAAGGATACTGGAGTGGGGTGCCATTGCCTTCTCCAGGTTCAGGTAGGATCCTGTCCAAATTCTGTTTCATGACAGAGATGTATGTAGTGTTGATCCTTAGAAAGTGAAAGTGAAGTTACTCAGTTGTGTCTGACTCTTTGCAACCCCATGGATTATAACCACGGAATTTTCCAGGCAAAAGTACTGGAGTGGGTTGCCATTTCCTTCTCCAGGGAAACTATGCTATGACTAATGTTAAAAGTTGATGATGTGCCATGGTTTGTTTTTTTTTTTTAATTCCATTCTCATCATACTGACAAATATTTCTTGGGCCTTAAAAAAGGATCACCTTTGGGAATTCCCTGGTTGTCTAGTGGTTAGGACTCTGCACTCTGCACTCTCACCATGGAGGGCCCAGTTCCTTGCTAGGGAACTAAGATCCCACAAGTTGTGTGGCCAAATAAATAAATAAATAAATAAAGGATCACCTTTCAAAGACAATTTGAATTTTATACTATTTTTTCACTCCTGTAGTAAAATACAATTTGAGATGAGCCTACAAAACATCAGAAATCTCACTAAGTCACTAAGAAAAGACTTTGAAATGAGACTGCGAGGACACAAAAGTTTATAGAGAGGATGATTACAATTAGACGTTCTTAGTTGATATGCATACAGTATAAGAATGCAGTAAACTGGGAACTCAAGAATCTGGTATTCTCTGTCAGTATACCTCTCATGATGAATAAGTCAACTGGCATTCCAGTTTTTGTGGAAGAGCCCCTACTTTGAGAAATGCAGAGTCTAATTCAGTCTTTCTTAATCTCTTTTGGATTATGCAATTCTTAGACAAGGAAAGAAGCTATAGGTCTTTCTACAGAATAGTGCACATGTAGACCTACACACATTTTTAAATAGAGATCAGGGATTTTTTTAATCCTGTTCTAGCTCAGTGGGCAATCAAGTTCACATATGATATTACCCCAAGTGCTGTTACTGGCAAGACCAGGATATTTACAGGACTTGAAGCAGATTACTCATATTTTAAAGTTTTTGACCGCTTTGTGATGACTTTAGAAAAATGACCTGAAAATTAAAAAAAAAAAAAGTGGGGGGGGTGCCAATCAAAGAAGGAAAAGATGATTCTGAGATACTTAAGAGTGAGATCTTCCCCACCCAGGGATCAAACCCAGGTCTCCTAGCGTTGCAGGCAGATTCTTTACCACCTGAGCCACTAGGGAAGCCCACTTAAGAATCAAGCCAGTCTTCATGTTATATCCTTAGAGCCAAAAGCAATCCCTGGCATGTACATGTTAGATGCAAAATAGTCTTTGTTGTAAAAAGCAAAGATCATGAATAAGCCTCCAAATATTCATCCTTCCAGTTCTTTGCCTGATGCTAAATGGTTCTTACAACACTTCTAAGGTAAAGGCGCCCCTGCATTACCAACCGCCTTTGGCAGAGTCTGAGTGGCCTTTGCATTTCTACTGTTGGTAGGGATCAATCCTGGGGCCATTAGATTATGATCTCTTTTGTTTTAAGACAAAATGTTAGACCTTAAGTATTGCTGTAAAATGAAATCATATCTTTGGCACCGCTTTAAAATAACAACCTGCCTAAAGGCAAAATTCTCTTCCCCTCATCACCTAGTGATAAATCTCTATTTCACATTCTGCACTTGTTGGGTGAGTAGCCCCATCCCCAGGCGCTGTGAACAAAAACACAGAGAAGATAATGAGTGCAGAACCTAGGAAAGATGGACAATGCAGGAACAATCTGTGGCTGTGGGTGCAAAGAAAATTTGGCCCACAGCACTGTCATTAAATATATACTGCATTGATGATGAAGGTGGGGAAAGGGGATTGAATAATGCATTTTGATATTTTAAACATAATCCTCTCTTCATACAAATATTTTGATGTAAAGAATGCCATTCTTACAAACAGGAGAGTTTTGCCTTTTCAGACATCCTATTTGGGGTATGTCAGAGGAAATCTATGTCATTTTAGTCTAAAGATTAGACTCACTGTATCTTATGGATATATTTGAAGTAATTACTGAAATAATACCCAGAATTCTTTCAAGTCTTGTGTTATTTAGAATTAAGAGACTTTGGCTTTAAATGCGTGTTAAACAAAAATTCCAAGAGTATAATACATTTTGTTTGCCTGGAGAATCCCAGGGATGGGGGAGCCTGATGGGCTGCCATCTATGGGGTCACACAGAGTCGGACACGACTGAAGTGACTTAGCAGCAGCAGCAGCAGCACTATTTTACCTAAAAGAAGAAATGTGTACATAGGATCATTCACTTTGCAGCACTATGGAAAAGCTAATAATTTGTGGAAAGTTGTCCAAACCCCCACTACAATCACTATCACAAATTCAATTTCTAATAAAAGAGTATCATGTAGGCTAGGATATAAGATAGCAGTTCTTGGGATATTGTTCTATTTTACCTAAAAGAAGAAATGTGTACATAGGATCATTCACTTTGCAGCACTATGGAAAAGCTAATAATTTGTGGAAAGTTGTCCAAACCCCCACTACAATCACTATCACAAATTCAATTTCTAATAAAAGAGTATCATGTAGGCTAGGATATAAGATAGCAGTTCTTGGGATATTGTGAATAAGTATTGAAAATTAAAAATTTTAAAACCAGTTAGAATACATTTATTTATATATATATATACACAGAGAGAGAGATAGAATGTGGTCCACTGGAGAAGGGAATGGCAAACCACTTCAGTATTCTTGCCTTGAGAACCCCATGAACAGTATGAAAAGGCAAAATGATAGGATACTGAAAGAGGAACTCCCCAGGTCAGTAGGTGGCCAATATGCTACTGGAGATCAGTGGAGAAATAACTCCAGAAAAAATGAAGGGATGGAGCCAAAGCAAAAACAATACCCAGTTGTGGATGTGACTGGTGAAAGAAGCAATATTCGATGCTGTAAAGAGCAATATTGCATAGGAACCTGGAATGTCAGGTCCATGAATCAAGGCAAATTGGAAATGGTCGAACAAGAGATGGCAAGAGTGAATGTCAACATTAATCAGTGAACTAAAATGGACTGGAATGGGTGAATTTAACTCAGATGACCATTATGTTTACTACTGCAGACAAGAATCTCTTAGAAGAAATGGAGTAGCCATTATGGTCAACAAGAGTCCGAAATGCAGTACTTGGATGCAACCTCAAAAACAACAGAATGATCTCTGTTCGTTTCCAAGGCAAACCATTCAATATCACAGCAATCCAAATCTATGCCCCAACCAGTAATGCTGAAGAAGCTGAAGTTGAACAGATCTATGAAGACCTACAAGACCTTGTAGAACTAACACCCAAAAAAGATGTCCTTATCATTGTAAGGGACTGAATGCAAAAGTAGGAAGTCAAGAAACAGGCAAATTTGGCCTTGGAATACAGAATGAAGCAGAGCAAAGACTAATAGAGTTTTGCCAAGAAAATGCACTGGTCATAGCAAACACCCTCTTCCAGCAACACAAGAGAAGACTCTACACATGGACATCACCAGATGGTCAACACTGAAATCAGACTGATTATATTCTTTGCAGCCAAAGATGAAGAAGCTCTATACAGTCAATAAAAACAAGACCGGGAGTTGACTGTGGCTCAGATCATGAACTCATTAATGCCAAATTCAGACTTAAATTGAAGAAAGTAGGGAAACCCGCTAGACCATTCAGGAATGACCTACATCGAATTCCTTATGATTATACAGTGGAAGTGAAAAATAGATTTAAGGGCCTAGATCTGATAGATAGAGTTCCTGATGAACTATGGAATGAGGTTCGTGACATTGTACAGGAGACAGGGATCAAGACCATCCCCATGGAAAAGAAATGCAAAAAAGCAAAATGGCTGTCTGGAGAAGCCTTACAAATAGCACTGAAAAGAAGAGAGGCGAAAAGCAAAGGAGAAAAGAAAAGATATAAGCATCTGAATGCAGAGTTCCAAAGAATAGCAAGAAGAGATAAGAAAGCCTTCTTCAGCAATCAATGCAAAGAGATAGAGGAAAACAACAGAATGGGAAAGACTAGAGATCTCTTCAAGAGAATT
>SJYX01019815.1:22380-90457 GCA_006410675.1 Oreotragus oreotragus | reverse complement strand
GTCATGTATGGATGTGAGAGTTGGACTGTGAAGAAAGCTGAGTGCCGAAGAATCGATGCTTTTGAACTGTGGTGTTGGAGAAGACTCTTGAGAGTCCCTTGGACTGCAAGGAGATCTAACCAGTCCATTCTAAAGGAGATCAGCCCTGGGATTTCTTTGGAAGGAATGATGCCTAAGCTGAAACTCCAGTACTTTGGCCACCTCATGTGAAGAGTTGACTTATTGGAAAAGACTCTGATGCTGGGAGGGATTGGGGGCAGGAGGAGAAGGGGACGACAGAGGATGAGATGGCTGGATGGCATCACTGACTCAATGGACGTGAGTCTGAGTGAACTCTGGGAGTTGGTGAAGAATAGGGAGGCTTGGTGTGCTGCGATTCATGGGGTCGCAAAGAGTCGGACATGACTGAGCACCGAACTGAACTGAACTGAACACACATAAAAATATCTCTAAGGCCAGATATTCTTTCATGATTCATAGCACAATACAAAATAAAGAAAGACATTCTGAATTTAAAATGATCATCTGTATAACAATGTGACTGAGGATAAGCAGATGTTTTGCTACATTAAACAAGGTCTTAAAAGCTTACATTAGAGGTTAATAAACTAGGGTCAGTGATCCAAATCCAGCCCATGACTTGTTTCTGTATGGCCCTCAAGCTAAGCACGGTTTTTAAAATTTTAAAGGGCTGTAAAACAAAACAAAGAGCAATATATGAGAGAGACTATATGTAGCTCCCAAAGCCTAAAATATTTATTATCTGGCCATTTACAGAAATACTTTGCCAATCCCAGGTTTAGATTCTAGCGTACTAATGGCAAGGTTTAATGTGCAATTTTGGATTCATTTGGAAATACCACATTATTACACTATAGATAGGTCTTGTCTTCTGCAGCAGTTAATTTGTGTCAATTTAGAGTCTGAAAAGATGAACATTTCCCTAGCAACAATCAAATGCTCAAATTTCTAGTTAATTTAAGTCACACTAACTAGATTCGGCTTCCTTATCAACAGAAATGCTTTAGGAGTGAAGTCGTCTGATGATACTTTTAGTATTGAGCAATCTTTTGGCATATTTTTGAGGAACATTGATATGAAGTGGAAATACTGAAAATTCTTATACCCAACTGTAATATTCTTTCCTATCATTCTTCTTCAGAAAACAACTCTCTCTCTCCATAGGTTTTTGAATATGTGGCTTCACATGAGAATATGTGGGTATTTTAAGCTAAGAAATTTGTAAATGTATTTACCCAGTAACATAAAATTCTTTTAATAAGCTTACTTGTGAACTAACTACATTGTTCAGAATTCAGGTTCAGTTAATAAACTTCATCATTAACACTATTACTATGATTGATTCTCTTTTCAAATTGTACACATGGAAATCTATGACAGCATTGTACTAAAAAAAGAATCAATCTGGCCATAAGCAGTTAAAGATTTCCATATTATAAGCCAATAATATATTCTAGAATAGTTTTTACATTAAATAGGAATTAATAAAATTATTTTAATAAAATTATTTTTCTCTTTTAAACAAGTCATGTGTATTTTTTGTAATGTGCAATTATTAACAAAGCTCTCTATCTCTGAATAATAAAAGTGATGTAGGGAAATGTAAGTACCACAAAAGAGAATTAATTTCAATGTTTTCACAAACCTGAGAAAAAAGAATTTCTTTTCTCAAAGTTATTTGAAAATTATTAAAACAATTTGGAAAGGCAAAATTACATTTTGATAAGTGCATTTCAAGTGAAAGAGAAGTTCCCCTCTCTATATATAGGCCTATATTAATAAGTAGACTACTACTCGTTGAAATTTTAATTTATGACGTCCACTCTATGGACTGAGATATCTGCAATGCCCTGAGAAATGGGAACAATAGATCACATGCCTCGATATTTCTAAGCTTTTGTGTAATGAATTACCGCTATTTTACTTAGGAGAAAATATGTTTGTTGTTATTTTTGAATCTTCGGTGAACTCTATATCAAACAAGGTCAAGCCACAAATAATGCCCCAAATCAAGTTAAGATGAAATAAAAATCAATGATTTATAATACGGATTTGAAAGGATGTGGGTCAATGTAGAAGCTGCAAAATTTTGTTCTTCATTATTTTAAAATGAATGCACATCTTCTGTGGGTAAAACAGCCCAAAGCAGTCTCTTTTAAATCATCTATTCCGAAAGATACAATACCTCCAAACAAGAAGCCTTGACATCTGTGACACAGGAGACATGCAGAAGTCATTAAGGGTATCCCGAGGGACTTCCAACAGTTGCTTCACTTTAGGGTGGGTGTGAGAAGGTTTAAAATTAAATTACTTTAAAATAAAGTTAGAGCACTAAGCAATTTCCTGCTTTCGACTCAGTAGGGTTTCCCGTGAGAAAAGAAAGTAGGCAAAAAGCTCAGACAGACAGACAAACATATTTACCCCTAGGTGGAAGGTACAAATTAAATTAGCCTGCTACAAAGGGGAGATGTTTTCTCCTTCTGTTCAGATGTCATGGTAGTGAGGAAACATAGTCTGGGGCCAAGAAAAATGGCACAAATGCATTCATCTGAGCTACCATTCATCCTGATCCAAGGTCTAAACAGAACGCATAAAAGAACAGCACTGTTGAAGGACTTCCTCTCCCTAGTTACCAAGTTGAGGCTTGCACGGGAATATGGGAGCAGGGGGTGGGGTTCTTTCCAGAATGTTTCAATGTTGTTGGAAGTGTCAGAGGATGTTATGGAGTTAATGACTGAATCTGAAATCACATCAGTATAATTTGATTCCATATTTCATAGAAAGAGCTGTATTTTATGGTACACAGTATGGTGTGTTTAAAGGTACATTGTGAACTTTCTTTCCCTCTGTAGCTGGAAACCAATATAGGCACTTCCAAAGAGTCAAGTATCTATTATAGTGCCTCATTAATATGCATGTTTTTGGCACTCAGTTTGGTTCAGCTGGTATGCTTTCCAGTATCTCATTCTTTATTTATATGAGACTAGGAGGTGTGACCTATGGAGCCAGTTGGCTGTCATGAATTGGAATATTCATTAAGCCTCATGAATTATGCATTAGGCTGCTTATAATACTGAGATCCACATTTGATCTAGCCAGAACTCTCAACTGCTTCCCATTCGATGGAATGATCCACATTTTGTCGACCAAACTATATATGTGTTCCATACACTGCAGAAGGAGTAATTGTGTATTTGCTACCCAAAAATGCTTGGGAGATTTTGCAACTTGTGTCTGACTAAGTCACTTTCATATTTTTTGCATGTTTGAAGGGCACAGCAGACATGGTTCTCTTTTGGCAAACTAGGTTTGAGTAGCATTCTTCTCTAGGCTGATTGTTGTTTCCATCCATTACTGCCCTTGCCTGTAAAAGTCACCAATGACTATTGAGCAGCCTGGATTTGTAAAAGATACGTAGCTGTCTCCTGGTGATCCACACATACAAGTGAAACCAAATATAAAGGACATAGAGAGTGCTTTTAAGAATTTAGTTTCTCTTATCTAAAATAAGGAAATCTTTTTACTGATAATCTTATCATTTTTGTTGCTTTTTTAGGGACAGGTATATTCAAGCCATGTAAAATCTAATCTGGAGATCTTGCTGATGCTATAAGATTTTATCAGAATTCAAAACAACATATACTTGTTAGGAATTAAATATTTTCATTTTTAAAATATATGCAACAATATTAAATGTATGCCTTGTTTAAATCCACATTCTGAAATATAAAGAGAAAAAAGAAAGCTAAAAAAATTAACCAGCAAATATTAATATGATCTCTTATACTCATATTGGCAACCTCAAGTGCTAAAGGCATTTCACTTTTTAGGTTCTTAGTATAAGTTACTCAAGTTAAAATCTTCCCCTCCAAAATACATTCTTAAGAAATAAGATGGTATTTAGCGTCGATCTCAAACCTTTGATGATTAACCACTTAAAAAATTCTCTACTCTTTATTTCTTAATATAGACCTTATTTCTTAATGTAGAGGCCTTGGAAGGAGCCTCTATCGAGGGAAGTAATTATTATTAGTTAAAATCTAAAACATGATTTGAATTTAGTCCCTTCTGCTTTCTATATTCAGGAAAACTAGACTAAAGAATCTATAGCCGCCTCTACAAAAGGTCATGGGTGAGTCCTGGGTAAAAAAGCATTGTTTACAGATTTTTAGTGAAGAGATTAGCTGTCATTTATTTTCACATACCTAACTGAGGAGCCTTAGTGGTTCCCAGCAAGACTGTGTTCTCTTCTCTTTCTTAGCCTGTCACATCCTTGTCAGTTTCAATAAAATTACTTACCTGAATTATGCAAATGAGGTTTTGTGATGTCCAGCTCCCATCATTGTTCATCTCCACTACAGCTGAAAATTCTAGCAGACCCCTTGCTTACACTGTCTGATTCCAGGACTCCTTAGGTCAAGACCTTTCAACCTCAGAGTTTGACTTATGCCACAACCATTTGACAAATCGCCCAGACCCTCACAAAAGCCGGTTGAGCTCCAGAGTGGCTGCTCTCTCTATACACCACTGTTTCTCTGTTTTGACATTTCCTTCTCACTTTTCCTCTCAGTAATTAGACAAAGGGAGAAAAAGACATTTGTGTTTAAAGAATGCTTTCATTTAGGACTGTGATAAATGGCTCCCCTTTCCAAGAAGCTGCAGTCCCACTGCAGGACAGAAGGTTCCTTCACAAGGGGAACTCGACAGCAGAACCCGCCCACCAAAGCCTTCCCGGACGTCAGCTTTGCCTCTAAAAAGCCTGCAGAGAGTGTCCACTGATCTTATCTGTATTTTCAGTCAGCTGGAAAAGGGAAAATGTAGCATGAACTACCCATATTAAAATTATCATGGTTGTAAACACAAGGACGCCAAATTTATAATTTAAGTGTTTCTGAGAAAGTTTGGTGTCGGAAAACAAATTTGGAACAAAACACACTGTGATTGTCTGAAGTCATCTTAGTACCATTAAAAAGTCTCTGTTCAAGTAATAAATTCCAGATTACAATATAACCCACTTCCCAGTATGTCTCATCTATCATCCTGGAAAAAAAAATGAATTAACAGAACTATCCAAGATCTGGCATTTTAGTGGCCCATCACAAATCTGAAATATTTGTGGGGAAGTTTGAACATGCTTTTTCAAAATAAAACACAACTCTTATCATGTTGCAAAAGGGGAAACAGGCTTTGTAAAAGGAAAAAAAAATTAATAGAGAGTAACTTTATGTCAACTATGTTTTTATAAGCTTCTTTCAGAGTAACAAGTTAATGTTTATTGTTCCATTGGGGAGGAAAGATTGCCAAACATGCAAAATAAATGAAACTGCATGTGACTCAGCGTTTGAGAGTTTCAGTGGAAACTGAGCATGTTCGCGTTCTTGCTATGGTTAACCTGTCACCTTTGCTCACAGTAGTGCATTAATTAGAAAATCACCAAATGACATTCCCAAAGGGGGCAAATCACTTCTATGGTCTGATATCACACTTGGATTAATAAAGCAACAAGCCTACCTTTCTACTGATTAGAAGTTGGCATGTGATTTTTACCTGATTTATGGAGCACTACCTTTAGACTCACTTGTTAATCCTGTGAAATTATGACACTTTAAATATTTGCAAGAAAGCATTACTTTTATTTTATATTAATTTTAGGAATCAATAGAGCTTACAAATAGCCCCTACTAATGGACTTGCAATAACATTTTCTTTAATAAAATGAAATCTGGCACACGATTTTAAAAAGCCAGTGTCAGTTTGTGTAAGCAAACTATTTGTGGTTCTTTCCTCTTCCTTGTGTTTAGCTGTGGGAGCTAAAACAATGTAAGTGAATAAACATGCCGGAGTGTCTATCTCCAAAATCAAAACAAAGCCAAAGGAGGAATCAGTTTCATTTGGATTTTTATTGAAATCTTTGTGAGGGAACAGGGTCTTTAGATGTTTCCCATGTAAAAGGCACTAGACCAGGCAGCCTGATATGCTTGAAATAATGTCCCCTCAGGCCTAAAGGCCAGGATGCATTCCGCTTCAGAGATCTTTTCCAGCATGCGGGAATGCATTTAGTGAGAAAAGGAAACCATGGGAACTCTTTTGGTAAACCTTTAACTAACACGGTATATGCTTGGCTCCTGGTTTCCATTTATTCTGTGAATAGAACAGAGCAGAGGTGAACTCGCCAATGCATAACTGAAAAGGAATATCAGTAAAACCTTACAGATCTAGGGTTTCGGGAGGAGCATAGCTTAATGTGAAAGGGAGCTCATTATCACTGACAAATATGAAGTAGTAATTACACATGTAAGTTCTCATTATGGCAGCATAATATCTAGAACTTTAAGTGTAAGTGTTTCTCTAACTGAAACTGTATTGTGTCACTAGGTGAAGACTTCTAAAGATTTCTGGGACTTCTCCTTTGACTAAATGTTATGTGTTTCAATATCAATACACTCAGATTTTAAGTTTGGCCTACATATTTGTAGCAATGTATTATACGCTTCCATTTAACTTTTGTCACCAAAACGTATCTTTGTTTTTAAACCAAAATTATCTGCTTTTTCTGATGAATCATACTCAACCAAGTGATGATTTTTCTCTTTTAATTTCAAAGAACAAAAGTCTTGTTTAATTCTTTACTTAATGTCATTTCGTTCAGAAAGGATCAGAACTATTCAGAAAAGTTGCAGTCTATATTTACTCGCTAACACACCATTTCCTAAAGGCAGATACTATCCTATTTCTTAGGCGTATCTTAAACATTCAGTAAATGTTTGTTGAAAGATTAATTTTTATTGAGCAGCTACTCTGTTATTCACTTCAGCTCCTAAGGAGCTCACAATCTAAAAATAAAAATAATGTTACACTAGCCATAAAATAAAGAAGAAGTTCAAGTGCTGTATGTGCATTGTCATGGACCTTCAAAGGAGCTGAAAGACTACTTACAATGTTGGTTATCAGAGTAATTAGTGAGTAGAAAATGTATCTGTCATTGACTATGAAGAAATGTGGGCTTCACTGGTGGCTCAGACATTAAAGAATCCGCCTGCAATGCGGGAGATCAGGGTTTGACATCGGGCTGGGAAGATCCCATGGCGGAGGGTATGGGAACCCACTCTAGCATTCTTGCATGGAGAATTCCCATGGACAGAAGAGCCTGGTGGGCTACAGCCCATGGGGTAAGAGTCAGATGCAGCTGAGCAGCTAAGCACACACACATGAAGAAATGTACTTATTTAATCTGATTCATTAATCAGAAGAAATAATTTTCCAGTCTTTATAGATTTGATTCTCTTCCAGAATCCTAGTTGAACTTTTCATGATTATGAACAACTACTTGGTTGTTGCACCTATAACAGAATTTTTATAGAAGTTGGAACTTTCGTAATCTAATTTCAAAAGGACAACTCCTCATTAATCACTCACGAAGTGATTAAAGAAAATGTTTAATCTGTAGCTATGTTTCTATCATATTTCTTCTTATCTTTTCAACTGGGTCTCTCTACCCAGTAATTAGTTGTATAACAGAAAAAAAAAAAAAAAAATTCTTGCTGGAGTTATCATAGCTGATTATGTCATAACCTCTTTATGAAAGTGTATGACCTGAAAGAAGACTGCATTTGATTTTGAAATTTAACTAGCATAATTATTTCTAAATTCTGCTCAGGAGTAAAAAATTACACAATCTGATTTTCCAAAATAATGGCAGCAACTTCTTGTAATATCTATTCTTCTCCTTATAGTAGGTTTTCAGTTCAGTTCAGTTCAGTCAATCAGTTGTGTCCGACTCTTTGCGACCCCAGGGACTGCAGCACACCAGGCTTCCCTGTCCATCACCAACTCCCAGAGCTTGCTCAAACTCATGTCCATTGAGTTGGTGATGCCATCCAATCATCTCATCCTCTGTCATACCCCTCTCCTCCTGCCTTCAATCTTTCCCAGCATCAGGGTCTTTTCCATTGAGTTAGTTCTTTGCATCAGGTGGCCAAAGTATTGAAGCTTCAGCTTCAGCATCAGTCCTTCCAACGAATAGTCAGGACTGATTTCCTTTAGGATGGACTGGTTGGATCTCCTTGCAGTCCAAGAGACTCTCAACAGTCTTCTCCAACACCACAGTTCAAAAGTATCAATTCTTCAGCTCTCAGCTTTCTTTATAGTCCAACTCTCATCCATACATGACTACTGGAAAAACCATAGCTTTGACTATATGGACCTTTGTTGGCTAAGTAATGTCTGTGCTTTTTAGTAAGCTGTCTAGGTTGGTCATAGGTTTTCGTCCAAGGAAGAAGCATCTCTTAATTTCATGGCTGCAGTCACCATCTGCAGTGGTTTGGGAGCCTCAAAAAATAAAGTCTGTCACTGTTTCCACTGTTTCCCCATCTATTTCCCATGAAGTGATGGGACCAGATGCCATGATCTCAGTTTTCTGAATGTTGAGATTTAAGCCAACTTTTTCACTCTCCTCTTTCAATTTCATCAAGAGGCTCTTTAGTTCTTCACTTTCTGCCATAAGGGTGATTTCATCTGCATATCTGAGGTTATTGATATTTCTCCTGGGAATCTTGATTCCAGCTTGTGGTTCACCCAGTCCAGCATTTCGCATGATGGCTCTGCATATACGTTAAATAAGCAGAGTGACAACACACAGCCTAGAACACTTTAAAAAGAAATGCTTAGTATACTTTGGAAATACATAGAAAAAAATACTGTTGTTTTCCCTCTCATTCTCCAAATACTACCTGCTCCTCCTCCTCCATTTCAGGGTATGACACTATCATATCCCCTATTATTGAAATCACAGACACTTAGCACTCCCTTGATGCTTAAATCTTCTCACATACACAATACAGGTATATTTACAATAAATGCACCTTAACATCTCACATATTTATTCCTTATTTCACCCCATCATCACTGCCTTAATTGAGAGTCTCCTAAGTGCTCACTTCCACAAATGCTTTAGATCCTTAACCTGCCTCTCTGCTATCTGTCTCAGATGCTATACCTTATCTTCCCTCTACGGACAAAGTCTTATATATAAAATACAAATCCAAATATACTGCAGCTCAGGATCCTTCAATAGCTCCCATAGAGATTTGAGAACAAAATCAAATGCCTTAGCAGAGTCCCTGACTCCTGCACAAAAAGTTCTCTTCTTCACACTTTACTTAGAGATTTGCATGCTACTCCGTGAATCCTTCATGTTTCACATGGTGTTCCCATGGCTGGATTTTTTTTTTTTTCCTTCTCTTCAATCTCCACTCCACCTACCTAAGTGCTATTCCTGAGCCCATCAATTTCTCCCAGATCCCTTCTCTGACCTAGTGTCTGCTTCATATTCCTTTCCGCACTCTCAGCATCCTGCCCTTTTATTTGTCCTAGTTTTTGTCTGTTGACACCACAAGACCTTGAGCTCTTCTAGTGTAGAAATTTTACTCCANATTCCTTCTCTGACCTGGTGTCTGCTTCATATTCCTTTCCGCACTCTCAGCATCCTGCCCTTTTATTTGTCCTAGTTTTTGTCTGTTGACACCACAAGACCTTGAGCTCTTCTAGTGTAGAAATTTTACTCCAATTTTTTCTTTCAATTGCTTTGAATTAATTTAGCTTTTGGTTAATATTACCAATTGAAGAGACTTCCAATATAAAGGAATTGAGCCTTATGAAGAATCTTATGATTGGATATTCTATTCCCAGTAAGAGCAAGGGAAAAAAAGTGAGAAATCACAAGAGTAGAGATAATAATGATGATATAAATATAGACTGTATAATTGAAGCTATGTACAGAAAAAAAATTAAAATTAATAGATACAGACTTTTGATTTTAGCTCCAATATATGAAGAGTTTATAAGTTATCACCCCATCATACAGCAAGGAAAAAGCTGGCTAACCTGAAAATCAATGACTTTTCTCGGACTTTGAAAATAACTGAGGTTGCAGGGCAAACCACTCCCTTTGAAACCTGGAGAACAGGAGCATCCTTAGATATTTCAAACAAAATGCACTTATGTGGAACAGAAGCTGCTAGAGCCATAAACTGCTAGGATCACTCAAAAGTTACTTTTTACAAATTGAATTTGGATTGCATGAGAATAAGGCTACTCCTGGGAACCACAGTCCCAAGTAAGGCCTCACACTTTCATGAGCTTTACTTCCAGGAACCTACTAGGTTCTCACAGGGAAGATCTAGGAAAGAGCCTCCCCTGCATCTGAAAGGGAAAGATGAATCATTGTGAAGTAGTCCCAGAGCCTTCTCCATAAAAAGGCCGAGGCTCCAAGGAGACAGATTTTACTAAACCTTATCCCGGTTGAGGACAGGATAATCATTCTACTCTCTGTTCTATATAGACTCTCTGTTTTATTTAAGGAGAAAAAATCATATTCGACAGGAGTTAGAGCCTCAGTAAACCGGTTGGGAATTCTGCTCTCAGGGACGATAACAGAGGAGGGAGTCAGCCAGTTGAAGACACAGACCCACGAAACATGAAGATTTAATTGGAAAAAATAAAACACTCCACTTTCCCCACATCTTACTACCACACCAAAAAGATGCCAGTATAAATAAAAGTGCAATCCACCTGGAAGAGCTGCCAGACATAAGCTCTCTCCGTCAGAGAGTATTGGTGGTTTAGTTGCTGAGTTGTGTCCAACTCTTGTGATCCCATGAACTGTAGCCCACTAGGCTCTTCTGCCCATGGAATTCTCCAGGCAAGAACACTGGCCTGGGTTGCCATTTCCTTTTCCTGGGGATCTTCCTGACCCAGGGATCAAACCCGAGTCTCCTGCATTGCAGGCAGATTCTTTACTGACTTGAGCTATGACAGAATCTTATTAGATTCCCCAGAGAGTTTTAGAGAAGCCTAATATCGAGGAGGGAGGAAAAATAAGGGTGATAGAGGAATTTAAAGCCTCTGGAAGTTGTAACTACAGTACATGTTACACACAGTCAATTTCTAGTCAGTTGGCCATAAATCTTCACAACGAAAGCCAATCTACCACAGTTGCTATTACCCAATACAGTATATACAGCTTTCAAAAAAAATTACAAGGCACAACAAAAGGCAAGAAAAAAAAACAATTGGAAAAGAGAACGCGATCATCAGAAATGACACAAATGGACTTCCTGGGTCATCCAGTGGCTAAGACTCTGTGCTTCCAATGCAGGGGACCCAGGTTCAATCCCTGGTCAGGCAACTGGATCCCATATGCCACAACTAAGACCCCATGCAGCCAAATAAATAAATAAATGTTTTTTTTTTTTTAAGAAATGACACAGCTGTGGGAATTATCAAATAATTTAAAATAATTATGATTAATATGCAAAGAGCTTTCATTGAAAAATAAACAGCATTCAAGAACAGGTGCCTTATGTAAGCAGAGAGGTGAAAACTCTGCTTAAGAAAAAGTTTAAGAAAGAATTCAAAAATATGCTAGAATTAAATACATTGTAACAGAAATTAAGCATATCTTCAATAGACTCATTAGTAGATGGGCTATGCCAAATAAAGAATCAGTGAACTTCAGGATAGATAAATAGAAACTTCCCAAGCTGAAATGCAAAGATAAAAGTAAGTTAAAACATCCAAGATCTGTGAAAAACTTTCAAAAAGTATGACAAATACCTAATGGAATATCTCTAAACAAGAAAGACAGAAAAAAAGCTGGAGAAATACATTTGCAAGACTAATGATAGACTTGAAACCACAGATTAAAACAAAGCAAACAGCAACAACAAAAAAGCCTACCTGGCATATCATATTCAAATTGCAGTAAATTGAAGACGAAGAGAAAATCTTTAAGAAACCAGAGGAAAAGACACCCTATCTATATTTTCTTGGGCTCCTAAATCACTGCAGATGGTGATTGCAGCCATGAAATTAAAAGACGCTTCCTCCTTGGAAGAAAAGCTATGACTAACCTAGACAGCTTATTAAAAAGCAGAGACATTACTTTGCCAACAAAGGTCCAATATAGTCAAAGCTATGGTTTCCAGTGGTCATGTATGGATGTGAGAGTTGGACTATAAAGAAAGCTGAGAGCTGAAGAATTGATGCTTTTTAACTGTGGTGTTGGAGAAGACTCCTGAGAGTCCCTTGGACTACAAGGAGATCCAACCAGTCCATCCTAAAGGAAATCAGTCCTGAATATTCATTGGAAGGACTGATGCTGAAGCTGAAAGTCCAATACTTTGGCCACCTGATGCAAAGAACTAACTCAATGGAAAAGACCCTGATGCTGGGAAAGATTGAAGGCAGGAGGAGAAGGGGACAACAGAGGATGAGATGGTTGGATGGTATCACCAACTCAATGGACATGAGTTTGAGCAAGCTCTGGGATTTGGTGATGGACAGGGAAGTGTGGGATGCTGCAGTCTATGGCATCACAAAGAGTCTGACACAACTGAGTGACTGAACTGAACTAGGGAGGAATGAGGATAACAATTATAGTAGACTTCCCACCAGAATTCAAGGAAGCAAGAAGAGAGTGGAGTGAAATATTTAAAGACCAGTAGAATAGAATAGAAAGCCCAGAAACAGAGGTACATCACGCTCAACTGATCTTGGACAAGGGTGCTATTCAACTCAGAGTCTTTTCAGCAAATGGTGCTGGAACAAGGGGCAGTCACGTAAACAACTGATGCAGACCTGGATGAATAAACCTAGATGCAGACCTTTAACTTTCATAAAAATTGCTTCATGGTAGATCATAAACCCGAATGCAAAATTCAAGGTTATGTAACTTCTAGAAGAAAGCATGGGAGAAACTCCAGGTGACTGGATCTGGATGAGTTTTTAGATACACCATGGAAAGCACATCCATGAGAGGGAAGATTAATGGA
This sequence comes from Oreotragus oreotragus, assembly GCA_006410675.1. Lineage (NCBI taxonomy): Eukaryota > Metazoa > Chordata > Mammalia > Artiodactyla > Bovidae > Oreotragus > Oreotragus oreotragus. The sequence goes on along the minus strand of SJYX01019815.1, from coordinate 77,606 downwards.
TTGTATTTTATTAAAATTAAAAACTGCCCTTTGAAGGATAGGATAGGGAGTATGAGAGAACAGCCATATCTTAGAGAAATATTTACAAAACACATTTCTGTAAGGAAATTGTATCAGAAGAGGACAGCTGGGGCTCAGCAATAGAAGAGAGAGTGAATCTATGAATGGGCAAAAGGTCCAGACTCCTCACTAGAGAGGACATATGATGACAGGTAAGAATATGAAAGGTCCATTCACACAATTTTTCATTAAGAGAATGCAAATTACTTCCTGGATGGATTCCTGAAAAAGAAGACAAGAATGATAGATAAAAACTAAGGGAATCTGGATAAATTTTGTACTTTGGTTAATGTATCCATATTGATGCATTTTTGTGACAAATATATTAATATTTTAAAATAGGGAAAATTATGTCTGGGATATATGAGAAAAACTCTCTGTACCGGCTCTGCAAATTTTCCATAAGCCTGAAACCATTCTAAAAGAGAAAATTTATTAAAAATACATATAAAAATTGAACCATATTTTTCTGAGGTCACATGTGTACATGGAAGAGGAGAATTTCAAAGTCACTTTCAACTCCATATGTGCCTTTTATTTAAACATAATCATTTTTAACATACACTATAATTCATGATTCAGTTAGCAAATGCTTCAACGCTTTTCAATAGTTCTTAGCATACAGCTTGACCTTTAAGATTTTCATACATTTTTCCATAAGAAAAAAATGTTTCCTTGTAATGAGCTTGATCTGCCGTACTGCCTTGACCATGACTAACAAGGGCTGACAAGGAAGCATTCTCTGGCCCGCCTCCCTCCTCCTCAGCACCAGCCGGTTCCCCCCAGATTCCCTCCTCACCCCTAAGGTGAGGCTCCAAGGGGAAGTGGTATATGTGAGCCCCACAATGATCATGGTTAAGACAGCCCGGGATGAGAAGAGCAAATAACCATCAACATTGAACATCCACGCCTATCCCATGCTCTTGAGAAAACAAGCCTCCAGTTGCCAGCATGGACAATCTCTTTCACTTTGGGTTTCAGCCAAGGAAGTTCAGGAAAAAAAAACTCAAGTGAAATAAGCTATCACTTAACCTCTCTATTCCACAGCTCTCCCATCTGCTAAATGAGGAGACTTGCAATGGTCCCTCACTTTAGCTCCTAATGAGAACAAACCCTAAGCTATGGCTCAAGTCAGATGTTCATCACAGACTCTACTCCACAAGGTCAGTGTGAGCCGGGTGCTAAATCACCCCCCTGAGACGCAGGGACTGTGCTGTTGCCTGAGTCACGGGCTCCCGGAGTGAGCTGCTCTGAGCCGCTTCCATATCCTCTGTTCTCCTCTCACCGGGGACAAAGGGAGGTCAAAACAGGCCCCTGGAGGGTTGGAGCGAGAAAGAGATGTATGCCGTCTTTCCTTGGCAGACAAATATTCATTTTTACGAGTTGAAAGCCTCCGGCTCCCTCCCTTGAATCAGGGCTTGCTGTAGCTCAGGCTTCCACGGGATGGATTTGTCTTTCCCTGCACATTATTATTTTATTGTTATTACTCTCATTCCTTCCTAACTGTGAGCCAATGAGCAGAATTATTTTTATTTACTCTGATTTTTGGATGCTTGAATATATTACTTCAATATAGTTTATAATCCCTTTAATAGCACATAATGGTTATACTTTAGACATTTAAAAGCAATTGGGCACATTCAATATGTTTGTGACATATAACTGTATAATGCCCTATCTCTTTCTGTATTAAATGTCTCATGTTAATAAATTCTAGCCTATTTTGTACGTTTCATATTTGAGTGTATAAACTCATAAAAAGAATAATAACTGGCATGAATTTTTCTGGTAAACTTGGAGTGTGAAGATTGGGACAAAGGGAGGTCAAAACAGGCCCCTGGAGGGTTGGAGCGAGAAAGAGATGTATGCCGTCTTTCCTTGGCAGACAAATATTCATTTTTACGAGTTGAAAGCCTCCGGCTCCCTCCCTTGAATCAGGGCTTGCTGTAGCTCAGGCTTCCACGGGATGGATTTGTCTTTCCCTGCACATTATTATTTTATTGTTATTACTCTCATTCCTTCCTAACTGTGAGCCAATGAGCAGAATTATTTTTATTTACTCTGATTTTTGGATGCTTGAATATATTACTTCAATATAGTTTATAATCCCTTTAATAGCACATAATGGTTATACTTTAGACATTTAAAAGCAATTGGGCACATTCAATATGTTTGTGACATATAACTGTATAATGCCCTATCTCTTTCTGTATTAAATGTCTCATGTTAATAAATTCTAGCCTATTTTGTACGTTTCATATTTGAGTGTATAAACTCATAAAAAGAATAATAACTGGCATGAATTTTTCTGGTAAACTTGGAGTGTGAAGATATAATGGAACTACTGATAGCAGAGGTAAAGCTCTATAATTGAGGAAATCAAATTGAACATAAAGATACTGTAAAATTCAAATTTAACAGGACTCTGACCAGATCCAGAAATAAAATCACGATGATGCATTTGAATAAAACTTTTCCTAGTGTCAGGAAAGCCATATACTCTACGTTACAGCTGAGGGTGATCTGTGTACAGATGAGTCATCCTCCGACTGAGCCAGACTCCTGACAAAGTACAATTTTTATTGTAAGCTGATTTTTGTAATGTCATAGTTTCAATGTCGTCTGCATCACTAACACAACATTCTTCCAAACCTGGTGGCTCTGCCATACAGAAGCTCTGTGGCCTCTCTCTTTGATAAGTCTAAAGAGAAGGATTAATAACGAAACATGATGGAGCGTGATGACATGACATCATCCTCAGAGGTGACCCAAGACCCAGGGCCAATCCCCGCTTACATGCCCGGTGCACATTATTGTTGATGCTGCAGCTGTGCCTATTGTCTTGTTGGACACGTGCAGGGTGACGGAGAGATGTGTGCTGGTGGCCAGAGGTAGGGGCTCATCACCCTTGGAAATCATTTTGAGGAGGCCAGACTTCTCTTTATTTTTCCAGAAGAGACACATGTCTCATCGCACACACGTAAGAAAAGCAGAGTGTGAAACTAAGGGAGAAGGCATTGAAATAATCCTGGCTCACAGGGTTTCAGGAATTTAATAAGCCTAATTTCAGTAGCTCGAGGTTTAATCCCTCATGCCTGCACAAGCTAATCCTTTATTTTTGTGCTCAAAGATATTTAGCAGCTTTCTCTCTGGTCCCTCACTATTAATATTCAGCCCACAATATTTTCTTTTCTCTAAAGCTGGGTTGACTCACCAACAGAAAACTATTTTTCTATCAGGGCCCTCTGCAGATAATGGCCAACTTGGCTCTAACATGATAACTGTATTTCTGATCCAGAAGGTTATTTTTTTGTTTCTGAGAAAACTCCATTTGTTCTCTTTTGTCTTCATTTCCATGCAAGCTCAGGTGGCACCAGGTTTAAGGAAAATACTATTAGATATTATATCAGCTCTCTGTTATAATACAAAATGTTAAAAAGTAAGTCAGCTTTCAGTAGGCTCAAAATGGTTATTCTGTTAGATAACAGGAATTCAATTGTTAATGATTTATTGTGACTTAACTGGACTTTATTAAATGACAGTAGCTAAAATCTGCTTGAATAGCATCTGAACCAGTTTTACTATTATTGAACCTTAATAGCAATTCTCCATTGTATTATCAAATGATTTTCATGGATTCTTAAAGATTCATTTTTATTTTTTCTATTGAAAAAGAAGGCTAAATTATCCTGCTATTGGACTATTTAGGGGTCAAAGAATAAATGTTAAATAAGGAAAAGCTTCTAATGTAAGAGAACCACTTCTAGCTGCATATTTCTTTCCTTTTTAGGTTTCAACTTGTTGCTTTGGATGCTACAAATCAATTAATCAAGAAGATCATATTTTACCCATTGAATCATGTTGCAAAGAAATATTTAATTAAATAATGTATCTTTCCCTCAGGAAAATTGGAGCAGTGAAAGTAAAGTACTTTTACAAATGCATAGAAATAAAGTACTTTTGTAAATACATAGAATAAATTCTTCCTTTTCTGAACAGCCATTTGCTCATGACTTTAATAGAGGTAGCAATACTTTCCTATTCAATAAATTTTGACAAAGTATACATACATTTTTTGAAGTTTAAATTGTAGGTAATGTTTTTAAGCACATTGTCATTTAGAGAAGCACATGTTGATAAGCCTCCATAAAGTACAAATGAACATGTTTAAAAATCACTAAAATATGAATCAGCAATAACAATAGCATGTATATGCCTGAAATGAGAAAATAAATGTAGTAATGCTTTTAAAATATTGATTTGAAAATTAAACTTGTGAGGACAAAAACAACACCAAATATAATTAAAGAGCAACACCAAATATAATTAAAAGTTAAGTCTTAACTTCTTCTACGTGATCACGATGTGATCCTGGAAAATCATTTTACTTCTCTAGACCTCAATATACTTTGGTGGTTCAGAGGTTAAAGCATCTGCCTCCAATGCGGGAGACCTGGGTTGGATCCTGGGTCAGGAAGATCCCCTGGAAAAGGGAATGACAACCCAGTTCAGTACTGTTGCCTGGAAAATCCCATGGACAGAGGAGCCTGGCAGGGTCCAGGCCATGGGGTGGCAAAGGGTCGGACACAACTGAGTGACTTATACAGTATCTTATTCAGGCAGAATTGCTAAAAGTTTCTGTATTCCTTTTTGTCCATTTACATTTTTTGAAATTATGCATTCATTACTTTAATGACTATCTTTGAATTAGCTGTTATTTAACTATTAGACATTGGAATGACAGTGCTGGTTGCTTTCAGAGGCTGTCCTGTCCACTTATTCAGTGTCCCTTTATGACTGGGTGTTTTCCTGACTATGTCAGTTGTTAGATTTTTTAAATTACAGCCTTAAACATTTATCGTACATTTTTGACACCAAATCCGTGTTTAACAATATATCTAGCCTCTTCACTAACATTACCAAGAACTTAAAGCTTTTACTTCCATCTTCTACTTCATTGTTTATCACTCAAGTCTCTCATTTAGTTTATCCCATCCTCCAAAAATGTTTATCTTCTTACATGATTGTCATCATATGTATTCATTATTTTGTTCATCAATGTTTTTATTATTTGCATTCCATCTTTCTGTGTTTGATATACTTCTTACTGAAATGTGTTACAAAGTTCTTTCAGAAAGTGTCTGCAGGAATAAATACATTGTTTTATTTGCCTGAAGAAATCTTCAGGTTCCCCTTAGTTTTGAATGATACTTTGGCTGACAACTGTTAGTTGAATGAATAAATGATGTTAGTTGAATAAATTTTAGCTTACAAAGTTGACTGTATTTCAAATATATTTAATATATAGTACAATAGAGTTAGCTGATATTTTCCATTAAGTTTATAAAATTAGTATAAAACATAAGTAGCTATGAATCAGTTTACTCACGTTGCTAAATTTTTTCTGAAAAAAGGTTAGATAAAATTACACAGTGAAGAAAACATTTAGATCTCAGTAGTTCTATTTACTCGGGGAAGGCAATGGCACCCCACCCCAGTACTCTTGCCTGGAAAATCCCATGGATGGAGGAGCCTGGTGGGCTGCAGTCCATGGGGTCGCTAACAGTCAGATAGACTGAGCGACTTCACTTTCACTTTTCTCTCATGCATTGGAGAAGGACATGGCAACCCACTCCAGTATTCTTGCCTGGAGAATCCCAGGGATGGGGGAGCCCGGTGGGCTGCCGTCTATGGGGTCACACAGAGTCGGACACGACTGAAGTGACTTAGCAGCAGCAGCAGCAGTTCTATTTACTAGTGACCTCCACATGCAAGCATAAGTTAAGAAACTAATGTGTGCAAGGATATCAGCATCAAGATTCTGGGAAAAAAAACATGGAGAGAAATAAATCTGATATTGTACATCACTTTTCTGGCTCAAAAAGACTCATAGTTTGGTAAGAGAGAAAATAATACACAAACAATACAAAAGAAAACAATAAAAATATGAGTAGATGGAAGAAGGGTTGTTTAGGCACAAGATTTCACTAGACTTCTCCAAGTTTCTGAATAATGTATTAGTATTCAGAAAAGTGCCTTTTAAAATTCTCTTCCAAATCCATGGTTGTTGGCAACATGCAGTAACCAAATATCCAGACTGAAGAAGATTTGTCCTTAGAGGAGGTTAGAGGAGTCATATAAATCTTATTTTATTAAGCCACGTGGCTGAAAGTCATGGTTCTAAATTCATGTAGGTTTAGAATTTAAGAATATTTGGTGCTCACTCATTATCTTAGTTTGGTTCTATTTTGAATTGATTTTCATCTGTGTTATACTAAAAGAAGCACATTTTAATTCTAGTTCTGGGCTCAGTAAATTTTTGGAGTCCCTTGGACTGCAAGGAGATCCAACCAGTCGATCCTAAAGGAGATCAGTCCTGGGTGTTCATTGGAAGGACTGATGTTGAAGCTGAAACTCCAATACTTCGGCCACCTGATGTGAAGAGCTGACTCATTTGAAAAGACCCTGATGCTGGGAAAGATTGAGGGCAGAAGGAGAAGGGGACGACAGAGGATGAGATGGCTGGATGGCATCACCGACTCTATGCACATGGGTTTGGTGATGGACAGGGAAGCCTGGCGTGCTGCGGATCATGGGGTCTCAAAGAATCGGACACAGTGATTTAACTGAACTGAACTGAATGGCTAGTTTATTTTTTTTTTTTTTTTTTCATGTGGCTCAGGTCCATATTTGGGTGAACTCAGAAGTATTAAAACCCTGAAATTATCCAGGTTTTGCCTTGAGATGATCTAGTCTTCTTAGAACTAAGTCATCCTTCTAGACTCTTCTGGTGTGTGGTTTTGCTGGACTGTCTAACAGGAATTTGGGCACTGTCACCATGGCTCTCTAATGTCAAGAAACCTAATTTATCAATTTTACATTGTAAAGTACCTATGATATTTTCTTAATTTATGAAAATTAGTCTTAATAGTCTTATTTTTCATTCAAAACTTTGGTCCCACATTTATATAATTGCCAAATCTTTCACGATGTAGACTGCTAATTGAAAATAAGAAAAAAATACATTTTCTCTCTCCCATAGCTGTTCTCCTATGTGTTGAACTTCCATCTGTTTGCCTTTTGTTTTTGTTTATGTGAAGCTTTACATTTTGCCATCAATATGTTATGCTGTGTTGTGTTAAATTGTACTCCGAGACATAAAGGTAATAAATTATACACATTTACCAACATTTTAGTTGAGTGACTAGTAAAATCTGATTTTAAAATTCAGTGAGAATGTAATAGGTCTAATGAGACTATAAGAAGATTATTTGCCGAGGAAAATTCCTACATGAAAAAAAATTACTAATTTAAATTGGTGATTTGAAGGACAAGGACCTATATGTCACAAATGGGAAGTGAGTATACGTATGGGCTAAGACATCTAATCTCCAGAGAAGACTTATTCCCAGAGTTGCCTTTCATTCTTCTTTTTATGAAAATGCCTCCAACTAGTGATTCTCTAAGGATTCAAACTAATTGAACGGTTTCCTACATCTTTCTTTCATGTGAACCATAAAAGGAGGGAATGATGCAGAGAGCTCATAATGTATAAAGAATAAAGCTTTATGCATACAATAATTGGGGCTTCCCAGGTGGCACAGTGGTAAAGAATCTGCCTGCCAATGCAAGAGGTGCAAGGAGACATGAGTTCAATCCCCAGGTCAGGAAGATCACCTGGAGCAGGAAATGGCAACCCACTCCAGTATTCTTACCTGCAAAATTATGTGGACAGAGGAGCCTGGCGGGATACAGTCCATGGGGTCACAAAGAGTCAGACACGACTGAGCAGCTGAGCAACTGAGCACGCACACGTACAATAATTAGACTCACATGCTGTAGGGATTTTATATAAAAGGTAATTAGTTCTGTATATAGATGCTCTTTATATAGTATAGTAGGGAGAAAAACATAGCTTATTATGGATAAGTGAATGCTGGTTGCTACACTCACAGAGACACATCATCCTCCATGGTTTCTTTACCATCGTTGACTTGTTCTGTAATGACAAACTCTGCAGCTTCGGCTCTAAGTATGGGTCTTAAGGCCAAGTTTTTGTTGCTGTTTGAGGCTAACTCATGTCCAGCTCTTTTGAGACCCCATGGACTGTAGCCTGCCAGGCTCCTCTGTCCATGAGTTTCTCCAGGCAAGAATACTGGAGGGGGTCACCATTTCTTTCTCCAGGGGATCTTCCCTCCCCAAGAACGGAACCCGCATCTGCAGCATTACAAGTGGACTCTTTACCACTGAGCCACTAGGGAGGCCCTAAGGCCAAATTAAAAAGAGTTAAGCCCTGTTGTAGGAATGTTATTATCAAAGTAGTGTCGTTTTCTTCATCCAAAGAGTAACACCAGTTGAATGCGCTGGGCACTGGAGGAAGGCGTCTCAGAGCAGGTGGCATCTGTCACTTAGTCTCAGTTTTTCCACCTTTTCAAACACAAGGTCTCTCCTTTTATCTCTTTTTCTATTGTTCTCCATATTTGGAAGATTTTTGAATTCTAAAATACTGTATTAAGTAAAACTCAATTTTATGAATTCCCATTTCCTTTGTTAATAATCATATAAAGAAATACATTTTATGCGATTCTGATCATTGTACTGCACTGACCCAAGATAACTCAATCTAAAGCATCAATTTAGCCTTCTCAAATCATCTTAAGTCTATGACCAATTTTTATTTGACCTTAAAAAAAAGTGTATATATATATATATATATAGGCTTCCCTGGTGACTCAGACAGTAAAGAATTTGCTCACAACCCAGGTTTGTTCCCTGGATGGGAAGATCCCCTGGAGAAGGGAAAGGCTACCCACTCCAGTATTCCTGCCTAGAGAATTCAGTGGACAAAGGAGCCTGGCAGTTTACAGCCCATGCTGTCTCAAAGAGTTGGACATGACTGAGCGACTAACAGTTTCACTTTTTCTTTTAATATACATATATGTGTGATATATATGCAAAACAGGTGTTTAGACTCTCTAAAGGATACTGATTTCAAGTTGTTTTGGAACAAATTCAGATTCACAGGCACCCTTAGTGTATGTACAAAGGACACTTCTCTTAAGGAGGGAGACTCTTCAAAGTAAAAACGACATTTATGGTAATATTTAGGTGCATGTACTGAAAGTACACATATACATGTCAGAAACAACCAAAATACATAAGTAATATAAAAACAATAGCAAGTGAGCCAAAAATGAACTGTGACTTGAAAATATTTCACAATAATCAAACAAAATGTCTAGAAACAGTTGGGCCTTAACGATAATCAGCTGATGCAATTCTACACTTGTAACCACTGCTCACAAACAGGCTCAGATATTATTTTTTGCTGAGGAAATAAACACTTGTCTTTGGACTGATTCCCATGTGGCAGAACTAGGGCAAGACATTTATTGCTATTCTGAAGCTCTTTGAAAAATCAATCCAAAAGAGAACCTCTGCAGAAGACCCATCCTCTTCTTGTTTCTCTGATACACTGCACTCTGAAAATGAACTAAAAGGAAAAAAGAAAATAAAAGAGCCACACCGAGAAGTGAAAACGTGATGGAGAAAGTAAAACCACTGCTTCCAAGCATCAGATTAGAGAGTGTTGCCCTTGTCCTGGAATTCCCCTACAGTTACTTAGGACAAGAATCTGGTCCACTGAGATCAAAGCCAGCAAGAACAAAGAAAGTCGGAGTGATAAACAGCCTACTAGGAAGAAATCTCAAACAAACTCCGACAGTTTGTAGAATGACTGAGATAAAAATCAGCTGTTCAAACCAATCTCTCGTTTCGTTCATCAAAATCAAGATGGAGCTTTCTGTGGTTCTGATGAGAGTTGGACACCCTGACATAGTATTTTCTTCAAGAGGAAGAACTATCTTTTTTAGCTAATTTATACTCACAGTCAAACCAGGTCTTTCTTGCTTCCCCAACAAGGAATTGTTTTGAAAGTAGAAGCGAAGTCTACTCTCCCTGTAGACCTCCTGAAACAATGAATGGGCTAGAAATTTTGAATAGTGTCAACCATACTAATTGCTCCATGATCCTAAGGCCTTTGCGTAGTATGCAACACTGGTCAAGCATAACATTAATAAAAACAGCCCTATTTTTTCCACTTCTTAATTATTTGGACAAAGGTAAGATATAATTTATAACAGGGTCTCAACTACACTTACATGCCTCTCTGGAAAGAAAATGCCTTTATTTTTCTATAACAACTAACCTGATCTTAAAAATTCTTCATCCTTCCGGATAAAGAAGATAGGATTAGAAGTGACTATAATTTAGTCCAATTTGGTAATCTTAGTCCAACTCTAATAATTGAAACAATCTGTTCCTGACTGGGCAACACTAGAAAATGCGCAGTCTTGTCAAGTTGTACTCTCCGCCCCTACTCCTCTCTGAGATGGCCTCTTGGTATATAGGGCAGCGTCGGCATGTGCCCTTGTGTTGGGGGTAGGGAATGAGAAGGGTTTTTCAATATGCATGACTCCCTCAGTGTCTTTGCAAGTCTCTGGCTGCAGAACGGATGGACAAGCTGCTCTCTGGACCGGTGATGCCTGAGAAGCTGCTGGGTCATCCAGCCCTCTCACTGTGATGTGCTGACACTGTGGGGTCAAAATTTTCCAAACAAGACGACCTCTTCATCTTGTACCTGCCTAGTAGGCAAACTAGGCCTGGAGAGGGAGCAAGCATTCAAAGCCAATCAGTCTCGCCCCTTCCTTCACCTTCGGTGCCATACCGGAACTGGTCTGGCTTGAGGTTTCTCCTAAAAGTCAGCATCATGACTGTAAAAGCACACAGTTAGGATGCCAATAAAAGTATATCACTAGTTCCTATTTCTAGGGCTCCCCATAGAGACGTCCTTCTCCCTTGAGACTCAGTGATGATTGAGGTAAGGATGAAGAGTACTTACAAATGAACCCTGAACTATCACCTTTTTTCCTTTCTCTCTCCTTCTCTACTTTCCCTTGCCCATAAACCTTGGAGACGACAAGGTGCAGATTTCAATTCTATCATTCTACCTATTCTTTTTACTGCAGCATTGTCAATCTCATGGTAGAAAGTTCTATCCAGAAAGAATATCATGTCTATACCATAGAATATACTTTATAATCTGGATTCTAAAGGCTTCATTTTATTTACTAAAGAAATTTACAGAATTATACCTCTCCTCCAAAGAATGGCTTTCTCGATATGTTCACAAATGAAAATCTAAGCAGATAGTACATTCTGAATAAAGATCTTCTTGTTCCAGAGACTATACACAGTCTTTATCCCCCTGCAGTGCAAAAGCTCAAAGCATCGTTGGGTGGAAGGGAAGTCTCAGAGAAAATGGAGCTATAAGATACAGCAAAACATTTGAAAAATATTTTTAAAATATTATCCACATTATGTTTGAACTAAGATTTTTAGACACATAACAGTGCTATAAAGTTTGACACTATGACTATCTTCTTCAACACACCTTCCTGGTTGAAGAGAATCACAAGACTTGTGATAATTCAGACTCTTGATCAATCATCTTACATAAAGGAGAACAAGCATCTAGAAACTCTTTTTAAAGCTGGGCTGTGTCTCCCAGTAAGGAGCAGTGAAGCCTAATGAATGACATGGACCAATGTAAAGTAGGAAACAATGGGACTGCATGAAAGAATGATGCATGATTATTTGTACTTTCAAATAAATGATTACACGGGATGACCTCAAGAGTGTTACCACGGACCAGGTGCAGTGAGAATCCTGGGAAAGATTTGGTGCTCAATGTTGCCTTCTCTTCACTACCCTATTCTTTCAAGGGCCCAACAAATGACGAGGGTAAGGCATGAAGCTGAATTGTAGAAAGAAAGAATTATAGCAGATATTCAGGACTATTTAGTCTAGTTTAGTTCAGTTGCTCAATCGTTTTTGCGACCCCATGGACTGCAGCACACCAGGCATCCCTGTCCATCACCAACTCCTGGAGTTTACTCAGACTCATGTCCATTGAGTTGGTGATGCCATCCAACCATCTCATCCTCTGTCATTCTCTTCTCCTCCCACCTTCAATCTTTCCCAGCATCAGGGTCTTTTCAAATGAGTCAGTTCTTTGCATCAGGTGGCCAAACTATTGGAGTTTCAGCTTGAACATCAGTCCTTCCAATGAATATTCGGGATTGATTCCTTTAGGAATTATTCAGGACTATAGATTCAAAGTTTGATAGAAGTAGAACAAAGAGGAAACTCCCTCCTCTGGTGTTGCTAAAGCCTCTATTTCAGTGTTTCCTAGGGAAATCAATTCACAAAACTTGAAACTGCAGAGAGATTGTATCTGCATTGGATGCCAGGTGAGTGAGGGTGGGAAGATTGGATGTAAGAAAAGATGCCAAAAAATGTCCCAGGACTCGTGGGCAGTTATAATAGCTGGTAAAGATCTCTTGTGTCACCGACAGATGAAAACTTGGCTGTCTTTTTACTCATCTTCATAGAAAATTTTTAGGCATTTAACACAAACTGTATGACTATGTTTTCACTCTTCTCAAACAAATCAGGATACTACAAAGTCATGTCTGTGGTCATGATTTGTTTCATTGTTCTAAGCGGGCTCCATGTCTAACCAGTCCGAAGTTAGTATCAGTTGAATTTGGCTTCCTCTGTATTTCTCAGGAAACCCAAAGGACACACAGGTTGGCCGCATGCTCATACAAAATAGTAAATTGATACAACGGAAGCAACTTTCACCAAGATAAAGAGAACTACATTTCTGTATGCCTTCAAAACTAGAGGAAGCTAAAGTCCAATTATCCTCTTTCTTATCTCCCTTAATTGTGAACCTGATAAGAATAAGTACCCTCCTATGACAGCTATGACCAAGACCATTCATAAAAGAAAGCCTCATGAACAAACCCATTTTGGAGGGTATAGGAACAGGCCAGTTTTAAGTGTAAAAAAACTATTTCAAGAAAGCCTAGGTTTCCTCCCTTCCCCAATATAAAGATGATATTAACATTTTGTAGCTAATTGAATCCCCTAAATATCAATGTCCTTAGAAAAAAGAATATAATCTATACCAAACATTTGAATACTTTTGCCTAAGGCAAATAATTATACTCAATAAAAATCCCTTAAAATGTAAAATAATTTCACGCATTTATTCAACAGACACTAATTAAAAAGTTACTATGTGTCAAATATTCTACTTGGTTCAAGGAATATGACAATTAGCAAAACAGGAAACTTCATGCCCTGTTAAAAGGGAAGGTATTCCCCACCTCATGATTGCTGTTAGAAAGCTTAGAGACTATTTCTACTCCACTTCAAGCAACCAAATGAAAGCTGCTAGCAGCACATTTTGTTAACCAGTTTCATTTGTGGCCTCATCTAATTTTCCTACCTTTATTTTTTTCTGATACATTTTTATTACTTATTTTCAATTGATTTTTATTTTGTTATCCATAAACTGCTAACAATTTTCTTTTAAAAAAAAGAAGGAAAATTAAATCAAATTTTAAATTCTCCTGATCATCATATATTTAACTTATATGCAGAGTACGTCATGAGAAACGCTGGGCTGGATGAAGCGCAAGCTGGAGTCAAGATTCCCAGGAAAAATATCAATAACCTCAGATATGCAGATGACACCACCCTTATGACAGAAAGTGAAGAAGAACTAAAGAGCCTCTGGATGAAAGTGAAAGAGGACAGTGAAAAAGTTGGCTTAAAGCTCAACATTCAGCAAACTAAGATCATGGCATCCAGTTCCATCATGGCAAATAGGTGGGGAAACAGTAGAAACAGTGGCTGACTTTATTCTGGGGGGCTCCAAAATCACTGCAGATGGTGACTGCAGCCATCAAATTAAAAGGTGCTTACTTCTTGGAAGGAAAGTTATGGCCAACCTAGATAGCATATTAAAAAGCAGAGATGTTACTTTGTCAACAAAGGTGCGTCTAATCATGGCCATTTCCTTCTCCAGGGGATCTTCTGACTCAGGGATTGAACCTGGGTCTCTTGCATTGCAAGTAAATTCTTTATCATCTGAGCCACCAGGGAAGACCCATGAGATACAGTCAAAGTGAATTAGGTTGGGCCCTAAATTCAGTGACTTGTGTCCCTGTAAAGAGAGGGAGATTTGGGCAGAGACACACAGGATAATACCCTGTGACAACAGAGACAGAGATTAGTACATTGGTTCCATAAACCAAGAAATGACAAAGAGTGTCAGCTACCATCATAACTAGGGGAGATGCAAGAAACAGACATATCCTAGAGGTATCAGGAAGAATATGGCTCAGCTGATCACTTGATTTCAGATATCTAGTCTCCAGGACTATGGAAAAATAATTTTCTGCTGTTTCAAGCTACATAATTTATAATAATTTGTTATGGCAGCCCTGGGAAACCGATATAATAATAAAATTCTTCTTTATAATAAATTCCTCTGAGATTGAGTTGTAAGAGAGGTTGTAATGACTTTGGTTGCAAAAGTCAAACATATTCCCAAAGATTTGTTTAAAAATATGATTTTATGTATAGATGAATCATCAGCTCTCAAATTTGCCCTTATTCTTGCCCTAAAATTATTTTTTTAATCAGAAGATAGTTTGGAATACCTGTGTAATGGAAACAGGCAAACTCAATAAAGTAATCCAATCCAAGGATATCAGATCCCCTTACTTCTACCCAATCCCCACCCCCATCCCCAAGGAAATAGGTAAAGTCCATAAAGGTCATAAAACAGATGGAACCCAATCCCAGGCCTGAGCCATCATTATCACCAGCAGCTCTTTCACTCTCCATGAAAATGGGCTAAAGTTTACTTGACTGAACTTACCTTGGAAATATTTCAAAATAAATAATTTGAAATGGACTAATTTTTCAAAGGAAGAAGGGACCTTGGAAAACATCTGCTTCATTCTTCCTCATTTTAAAGACAAGAGAACTAAGATCAAAAGAGCTCAAGTGGCTTTCCTTGGTTATACAGATAATTAGTGGTAGAATCATAGCTTGAACCCAGGTCTCTAAGCTTTTCTGACCCTCACTGCCCCTCCACTGTAGCTCCCATCTGGGGTGTCTGGCTTTGATCAGACATTAACAAATTTTTCTTGCCATTTCTTGTGTTATAAGAAGTAGTCAAATGTGTTTTCTTTCATTTTGCTTTTAGTGAAACCTCTATTTTAGGAATCTTCAAATTATATTTTAAATGTGGTAAAATGTACTAATAAATAAACAATGCATTCAATGTAACATTTTTTTTAAAGAGAATTATAGTGTGTATGGCAGATGTTAGACTGACAGACTTGAAACCTTATTTTCAAATTATTACCAGATATTTAAATCACAAGTATATAAAATACTTGTATTTACGCTTACCCACTTTGAACAATTTTTCAATATGTTAATGGATTGAGAGTAGCTTCTTCAACAGAGATTAAAGATAGTTACAAATGTCTCCATACCCAACAGAGATATAATTGTAAAATACACACACATAGAAATGCGATGAAACACACACATACACATGTATATAAGTGACAGAAGAAAAACTGGCTTGAGAAACAGAAATGTTCCCTGAAAAATCTACCATAAATTTGGAGGTATAATCAATGGCCAAGTTCTGGTCATGCTTGATGCCAAGAAGAAAAATAATGGCTAAGCGAATACAATTAATCACTGTATTTACATAACTATCATTTTCCTATGTAAAGAGCTACCCTGGTGAGTGTTATAACACTTGTCAATTAGTTCTAATTAGTGTTTCTGCCTCTAAATGCTTGACTCCACTTTCAGTTACAATTGTTCGCCTATCTTAACAACTACTGTACTGGATATGCTGGCATGAGGCCTGATACTTTTTCAGCATAAACATTTTCAGCCTCAATATCCCTCCTCAGGCAAGCAGTACACCTCTCTGTGTAGGTTTGGTAATTTCTTGGACATGATGTGGGCATCTAAGGATGATCCAATTGTTGGCTGCCTCATGAAGATACATTAAATTCCTTCCTCAGAAGGAACTAAATTCCTTGCCAGAAACAACTAAAAGCTTCACAGTGCAGTAATTTTGCAGCAATTAGAATTAGACCTGGCCATCACTTAGGAAGTTTACAAACAATTCTGAGAGCAGAGGTTTAAGAGATGACTGAATGGAAAGACATAGGTCAGCAAGTGACTTCAACACATGATGTGAAATATAGTTTCATGTGTATATTGCAATAAGTGGTGGATATCTAAGATGTGACCACTGCATTTTAATAACTTTCTGTACTTCCCAACAGAATTCTGACTTTCTTGGAGATGACAACAGGTACAGATTTTTAAAAAACTGTTTTGAAAGTATGAATGCTTCTGTAACCTCTCTTATGAGATTTATGAAAGACAAATTATCCAGAAAATAAACTTTGTCTCTAACTAAAGTTTCCTTCTGAAACTTTGAGCTGCTCTCACTCTTCTAGAAAGTCACCTGTGCCTGTAAGACTGTTGTTTGCGCCCTGCGGAAGCTGTGTGGCAAATGGATGTAGATGGACAACGTCTCATTCATTCTCTCAAGGATCTTGAAGTGAAAGTGTGTCAGCCCTGCAAGTGGGCCATGGCCTTTCAAGCGATTATTGATAGTGCCTGCGGCGCGGTTCACACAAAGCCCGAACAGATGTCTGCTAAGAACAATTAAGACCAAACCTTTCAGTGATCCCAAAAGGTTCGCACATGTTCCCTGATGGAAAGAGAAAGCCATCAGTTTTCCATATCAGAAATGGAAGCCATCTTTTATATCCTAAATTAATAGGTGGAGATGAAAAGTATTCGTAGAATGTTAAGGAGATTTAGAATCTTTCTTGCAACATCTTCTTGTGACTATGATTCCTAGGTTCAAAATAATGAAAGTTAGGAAATCAGGAACTCCTGGTTCTAAAATATCTATGAATGTGACCTCAAGAGGAGAGACTCCATGAGCAAATTAATAACAGGTAGAATGATTTCAGTTATATCTGTTTAGAAACTTCATTTCTCTAATTCATCCCTAGAGCAATTTAACACTTCTACATTCTGAAATAAACTGAGTAGGGCAAAACATCTCTAATATCTTAACGTCAAAGTGTAATGTCAAGTTTGCACTGATCAGGAAACTGAATCAATAAGGATCAAGGTTCCCCCACCCCAAAAAACCCTCATTGCATGGGAAAGCTAATTGACTCAGTATATATGAAAAATAATCCTGAGTCCAGTTATATAATATGTTCTTACTGTTTTTTAAAAAATATGAGTCTCTAAGAAATTTCCTTTAAAAAATGTTTAAATGGTATCTCTTAAAATAACTGAATCAATAAGGATCAAGGTTCCCCCACCCCAAAAAACCCTCATTGCATGGGAAAGCTAATTGACTCAGTATATATGAAAAATAATCCTGAGTCCAGTTATATAATACGTTCTTACTGTTTTTTTTAAAATATGAGTAAGAAATTTCCTTTAAAAAATGTTTAAATGGTATCTCTTAAAAAATAGCAATTATTATTATTATTATTTTCAAAGAATCATTGGTGAAAGTTCAATCTTCATTTCCATATACAACCCAGAAATCTTAAATGTCTATTTGAGGAGATAATGGGTAAGAATTAAATTATTATGGACTATATAGATGGTATATTGGGGGGTATTTTTAGGCTTTCAGCAAACTTAACTATTTAGCTGCACAGAAGATACATGGTCACATATGATGGCTTTGAGATAATAGCTTTTTTTTTAAAATAAAGAGTTATACCAAATTATGTTTTAGGTTATGAATTACCATAATAAAATTGCTAAATTGATATTGTAAGTTGATTCACTCTTTTGGGAAAAAGTTTGCAATTTCTATTAAATATTTTTAATAACTATCATTTATCACATGCTCATTATATTTTAGGCACTGTTTTAAGCATGTATAGTCACTCTTAAAACAATTCCATAAGGTACTAATATATTTCACTAAATCCTAAAAAGCTACTAATTATGAGGGGTACCTTTACATTAAGTATATCCAAGAAAAAAAATAACTGTGAATTGCACATATACACCATTTTCTTGCCATCTATAATTTTTATTTTTACTTACTCAAAGAGCTTTTTTACATTTAGATCTGTATTTTATCACATATCACTCCTTGGCATGCATAACATTGAATATACAAATTAAATCAATTTGTTGAGATTCTTTACACTTGTGGTCCAATTCTTCTTAAATACTTTTTGACTTAGAGTTAACAATGTCTGCATTTTTCTGCAAAATATTATCCAATATCCCATCAAGATTGTTGGTGATGCAATATAGCTTTATAAAAATTCTCTGCTAACCTCTAGAGTTTTCTTACAGGCTTTTGACACCCACTTGGCAACTTTTATTACTGGTATTGTTTTTTATTTAAATGTAGATTTCAAAAGATTTTCAGACAACAACCAGGTCTCATATCCATACTGTCAAGTCCTTAAATGACTGGTTGGGGGGTTACAGGTATAGTCACAGAACAAGTAATAACAACCTAGGTGCACATACGTTAGCAACGACGTCTGTATCATGTCCTATCCAGCTGACAATGATAAAGTGGCATCAGTGTGGAGATGGATTCTGGATTCAGAGATGTTAAAATATGAAAATAAATGAACATTAAGAATCAGAAATGGTGACACATTTGTATAGAGCTCTGTAGTCAGACTGTGCGAGTACAGTACAAGTGTGCAACCTAGCTCTTTACCTTACTAGCAGCATGACTTTGGATAGGCTATTTAACCTGTTTATTCTTTAGTTCACCCTCCAATAAAATGAGTATAAGAATAGCAACCTTACCTTGCCAGGTTATTTTGAGAATTAAAAGCAGAAATTAGGAATCCATTTTGGAGTATTTATTCTACAAACATACCCATAAGTGTATAATTATATATAAGATAGAGATATACATAGGAATGGCCACTGTTTTACTGTTGAAAAGTTAAACTCCTAAATTTCTATCATTACATTAGTTATACAAATGATGGAATATATAATCAGTGGAATACTATACAAATATAAAAATAATGGAAAAGGTCTACATGCTATGGAATATACTATACTAAAAGAAAAAGCAAGTTTTTAGAATAGAGTAGTCCCATATTCAAAATAAACACGCAAATGAGCAATAATATATGTGTACGCTTATGTACATGAGTATATATATGTTTGAATATATGAGTTTGAGTTTTTTAAAGTCTAAAAGATTATTATCCAAATTTTAACAGTTTCATCAGAAGGATGAGATTATCTACACTTCACACACTTCTCTATTTCTTAAAATTTCACATTAAATTATAAAACACTCACAATCAATGAAAATCACTGTGAGGATATACACTTGTATGTTATACATTTATTCAATTTATATATTTTTATAGGATAAAACTGCATAGGCCAATAGCATGTTACGAAGATAAAAGAATTATAACAGAATCTGAGAAACAACTTTCCTAAACACTTCATCAAAAATAAAATTGCCTCGATCAATTTTTATTTTCTGTCAGCCAATATTGACTATAAATACTCCTTCAACATCCTTTGGTACACTTTATTTATTCTTTGTATCCCTTCTTCTATATCTAAATGGGGAGTTTTCGCTCCCCAACATCTGCTGTCTAGCTGTAGCAGATTCCCTCATCCTTTCTCATAGAAGCAATCCCACTGAAGATGTGGCCCATTTCTGAGCTTACCCTCTGAAATGTGAATTCATACAGCCACCTCTAATCACCTGCACAAGTGAGGTTTGGGAAACTGCTCTTTTCTGTCTGGAATCTTGCTTTCCCTGTATCCAGATAAAATGCAAGTCATAACCATAATGGTGTTTGATATACAGATACCTTCTGCAGAGCTAAGCCATGGACCTATCATTAAAAACACATTTTTAATTTGTATTTGATTTTTCAAATACTTTATTTTCAGGTAAGCAAAATTCTTTGCATAGAAGAAACAAAAGTAATAGAGCTCACAGATGAATACAGTGATGAGGTGGCAGGCTATGCTTAGAAAATTTTTGTTTTCTAATGTTAGCTCAAATTAATCCATGAAATATTTAACACATTGTCACCCAAAAGATGGAATAATATAAGAAGCTAACAATGACCTGCAACCAGCAGTATTTCTGCATTTCCATTCATTAAGGCCTCTTGGTTATCAACTAATGAGAAGTTTTCTCTCATGCAACTCAGTACATTCTTATTTATTTATTTATTTCATAAGAAAGTGTCGGTTAGTCGCTCAGTTGTGTTTGACTCTTTGTGACCCCATGAACTGTAGCCCACCAGGCTCTTCTGTCTGTGGAATTCTCCAGACAAGAATACTGGAGTGGTTAGCAATTCCTTTCTCCAGGGGATCATCCTGATCTAGGGATTGAACCCAGGTTTCTTGCATTACAGGCAGATTCTTTACTGTCTGAGCCACCAGGGAATCCCTTATATTCTTATTTAATTGATTCTTATAAGAGGTAGGTTTTTAAATACAAACATCTTGACATTTTTATTGTTATCATGAAGGTATAAATTGGTACAAGCCTTTGGTGAGATAATGGAGAGAAATGCTTTTATGCAGATTTCTGAATTAACATCATAATCATACTTTTAAGAACTAAGAATATTGAATTCTGAATGTGGGTCTAGAACTTTACTAGGCAGATTACAAGGATGTCCCAGTGATGTACTGTTAAACCTGCTCTCCAAGAAGGAAAAGGAAGCTCGAATTTATAGAATTTGCTGATTCCATTATGTAAATACTCCCCCATGCCAATTTTAAACTACCAAGATTTTAACATCTATCTCACAAAATTTCTGAATAATTAACAATTGGCCAGCTCCAGCACATCATCACATTTTATCCTCAAAACAGACCTTTATAGTAGAGATTAATACCCGCCTGTTACAGATGTTTAAACCGAGACGGAATTGGTGATGTTAATTTTCCCAAATTCATACTGTTGGGGTGCCACGGGTTGTCTTTCTTTGCTTTATGCTTTTGCATATGTATTATAATTCTAATCTTTTTCAGAGAAAAATGCAAATTAGCAACCAAAGAATAAACTAAATCAGAAAGAAGAAAACTCAAAGCCAAACTTCCCTCTGGTGTGCTATTTGCCTAGAAAAACCTGCCACGGTAATGGATTCCAATGGGGTGTATAACTTAGCAGTTAAAAAAAAACTCTAGCCTGAAAACAGAACTGACAAAGCTTTAGTACATGCTTGACATCTTTTTTTAAGATTTTTGTTTTTAAAAAACTACTTTTAGTAGCTACAAAAGAAGACTTAATCAAAGGTCTGAAGTTGCTAGGTCTATAATGTGATGTTTTCTTGGGCAACAGTGAATAACTCATTTCATAATGATTATTCATTATTTAGTAATGAGTATCATGCTGCAATATTATAAATATTTCTGTGAGAAAGTAAAAAGAATAACCCTTACAGAAGATTTAGCAAAATAGGCTACAGGAAAGAAGATTTAGAAAGAACTACATGGAAGGTTTTTCCATATTAATTATAAGTGTTATCCTTTCAAGGAAGTCAGAAATGAAACTATTTCAGAAGAGAGCTAATGTAGTAGAAAGAAAAAAATGCTATGCATGTAAATCGTTCGGCACTGAAACCTGAGTTTGAATCCCAGAATTTTCACCTATGATTTTTGATTCATGAATAAGTTGCTTGAGCAAAAAGAGAAAAGCATTCTTGTCCAGATTCAAGTAATATGATAATAATAGCTAATATTTTTTTTAAATCAATTTAAATGTGCCAGAGCTAGTGCTAAGTGAATCACAGGGACTATTTCATATAATCCCCTTAACTCAATGAGCAAATTACTATCTCATTTTACAGATGGGAATCTGCCCTGCTGTGAACATAGCTATTAACCCAGTAGAAGAGGAAGAACTCGAAGACAGGGCTTCCAACCTACGAACCTTCTTATCCATCGTTCCACATTTTGTATACATATAAAGAAAGGGAAGGAGCGCGTGGAAAGCCATGGTGATGTCATCTCCTCTGAAAGGTTATAGCTTCTTGAGATCTGGAATTGTGCCATATTCCTCTCTGGATCCTCAAGTATAGTACCACATAAGATACATGAATGAATACAAGAATGAATGAATGTGTTATTGGTAAGGGTTAAGCATCATCAATACTATATTGTGAATGCTATCATAAACCCAGAATTTTGAATAGGTGTGTTCTTTTTTACATATTCTGAGTTCCAGAGAACTGGTTTGGGAAGTGATTGGCAAGCTAATTAATAACATTTGCCACCCAAATTTAATATACCAATGTATTTGTAAGAGATGTATTAGAAACTATTTTTCTGCTTAGTTGCAATTGAAACAGCGTTGCTTTGAATACTTTAGAAAATACCTCTTTACCATATCTTTCTTTTCCAAATTTTGAAAGCATCAAACTTTGTCATATTTCTGCTCATGATTATCTGTCTGTAGATAATATAAAATAATGACTCAAAATGGAGCCCTGGGTAGAAACAAGATAGTGTGGATTACAGCCTGCAAATTAACATCAATGGTCAAAAAGAACATGTTTTAGTGGAATTTTGTTTAGCTTCATTTCCTTGTTCAATTTTTTTTTTTTTTTTTTTACTGTTTCTACAGTTTGGATTTATTATTCTGAGCTAATAAGACCAACATTGCTAGGATGGTCTCTGTTTAGAACAGCTAATATTTCTACTCTACTGTTACATCCCACATATATAAAACCTTATGTTCCAAATCACAAGGGAGATGAGTACAATTCATTATCTTATAAAAATAAAAACAAAAGCTAGCAAACAACACATGTCCTGCTATAATAGATTAGAACTGCAAGCTTTTTTATAGGGCAAAAAATACAATTTTCCTCATTATGAATTGTTCTAAGCTTTTAAAAAATCAATTTTTTTCTATATTTTTAGAGTATTTTGTGAAAACTTCCTTGCCTTCCACATGGTTACATTTCCATTATGGTTTCTGATTTATTCATTTTCTTACTCATCACATTATATCCTTTCTGGTACATTCTCTTTTTCTTTCTATCTATTCCATTAGACTCTGGGCAAAAGCAGTATCTTACTTTTCTTTCTTTGGCTCCTTACAGAGTTCATGGCATATAATGAATAAGCTTAATATGCACTGCTGTTAAATGGTCATTCATTTAAATGTTTTTTCTTTATAATCTGGATTCAACAAAGGAGACCGAGGGGGTAGTGGAGGGAGAAAGAGAGAATGTATGCTCCTTTTTTTTCAGTCCTAAGCATTTATTTAAAGTTTGTGTGTTTGTATTCAGCATTGAGCACTCTATAAGTTGGGTCAAGTAGAGTTTTCCAAAGAGACTTTCAAGAAGTTTAAAGGAATTTTTTTCCCTTAATAACTCTCAAGCATAATACATTCAGTGGATCAGGGATGAGTTAGGATATTCTGTAGAGATCTTTGTATTTTGTAGAACTAGCAACATAAGGCTAAGCACTGAAGAATCGGTGCTTTTAAACTGTGGTGTTGGAGAAGACTCCAGAGTTCCTTGGAAAGCAAGGAGATCAAACCAGTCGATCCTAAAGGAAATCAACCCTGAATATTCATTGGAAGGACAATGCTGAAGCTGAAATTCCAATCCTTTGGCCACCTGATGTGAAGAGCCAACTCACTGGAGAAGACCCTGATGCTGGGAAAGATTGAAGGCAGGAAGAGAAGGGGATGAACGAGGATGAGACGGCTGGATGGCATCACCAACTCAATGTACGTGAGTTTAAACAAACTCCAGGAGACAGTGAAGGACAAGGAAGCCATGGGGTGGCAAAGAATCAGATACGACTTAGCGACTGAGCTGAACTGAACAACATATAACCCACCTCCTTCAGCGCTTAATCCAGGGAGTGTGCTCATCAGACACATTAACACAGATGTTAATAAAGAGTTTCTCAAACTTCTAACAAGTGGATTGTAAATCACAGATGTGTGCTGCACCTTTCCTGATAAACTGGATCTGGGCACTCATAAAATTCCTCCAAAAGCTGGCACACCTAGAATGTTGGCCTTGATGGACAGATCATGAGATTCTATTATAGCTCATTATAATCATAATCTGAGTACTCCTAGACAAAGAATTTCATGTTTGCCCAATTTCAACCCAAGAATGACATAATTACAGTTTTTTGTGTAATCTCTGTCTACTAGATTTAAGAACTCGGATTTTCCCCTAGGACTCATTCCTCAAAGATTTAAATCAGCTTGGAAAATACAAAGATTGGGGCTGGGGTGTGGGGGTGGTGAAATTGCAGCCAACATGATGTCTTTGAGGGGTCATTTGACTGTGTCAGAACATCAAGTACGAGGAGTTCATTGGAGAACAAGCAGGGTGTTTTACCAACCCCTTAGAACTTAGCCTGCTAGAGGTAACTGCCCTGGAAAAGGATTCAAAGGAAGCTGAAAAGACTGTAATGAGGTTTCAGTACTTCTTACTTAGCCAGGTAAATGACTATCCTGCAGGCCAGTATCAATGCAGACTCCAGAGAAGTGAGAGATTCTTGTTAATTCTAAGGGTCTCTGAATTCAGATATGGCCAACACTCCAGGTGTTAAAACTGTAATCTGATGGGAAAACTGCAAAAGGATGATTCTCCTTTTAGCAGCTTTGTAAAGGACCGTAAAATACTGTTGTATAGGAAACATCCTGGCTGGCTGGCTGGCTGGTTGATTTCTTTCCAGAATTTCCTTGTAAGACACTCTTCAACAGACTTGAAAGGAATGTAAAACTGTGAAAGAGCTGATCAGAGTGTACCAGAAGTGACCCGCTAAAGGACCCAATGGAACATAATGCTGGAAATCACTTCTACCAGAAGGGTTTCCATCTGCAGGAGATATTAATAGAAGAGTAAATGTCTATCATCTATGGAGTCTTACCTAGGGAATTTCCAAGCTAGTAGAATAGCAATCTGCAGTTAGCAATCCATGATTCTGGTTTCTGACCTCCCAATTCCATATGACAAGTTAGACCTGCTCAAATGTAAACACTAACAAAAACATTTAAGGCGATTACCTAGTTAACAGGCCCTATATGTTTCACTTCCAGTAATTTATATTTCTATATTAAAACAATTCATTGCTAATAGGATGTAAAGTATCATTATGCTTGCTTGTGTCCTATAAAAGATCTGTTACCATCTAAATACTCTGAAGGGTTAAGGCCAAGTTAAAAGATTATTCCCTTCCCCACTACTTAGATTACCAAAAAAGATAGCCATGTAAGATTACTTTGCCTTTTTTGACTTTAAAAAGTTGCCTGCTTGCTACCTTTTTTTATCTGAAGCCTGTAGGCAGATTCTAATTTGGCCCTGCAAAAAAAATCTGTTTGGCCCTGGGCTGAGGGAAGATGTTAATTTTCATGACTGTTTTAGAACACATCAAAATTCAGTATGCATTTTTTTCAGGATTTCAAAGCAATATGCTTAAAACATGCAATTTAGAACTAGAACATATAGAGCATTTAAAAATATTCAGGTTTTACCAAGAATCCATCCGGTCTATTATTGCAATAAGTAGGATACAAAGATATCTTTATCTGGTTGTGAATGAAACTCCTTCTACTTAGGAGAAAGTTCAAAGTAAAATTTTAGCTCTCTTAATTCTACAGAGGTTTTCTAGCTTTGACAGTAGAAATTTGGGGTCGTTTGGGGAAAAAGAACAATTATAAAATTAAATCGGCATTATGCATTTCTCAAAAAAGTTTAAAAGAAAATGGTTTCTAGTCTTTAATATTTGTCTTTAATATATTTTATGCAACAGTTTTAGTTTAGTCAATGAATGTAACAAAAAGATGAGTGAGAATATGACTCACTCCACCATGAGGGTCTGTTAAAATGGACATGTGGAACATTTTCATAGGCTTCATTCACAATATTTATGCTCTCATATGTCGAGCAATGGGGACTCTTTCCTGAGAACCAATAGATAAGAATTTTTTTTTTAATCCAGAAGAAATGTGCCTGTAATACTCCACCTCATATATGCCAGAATCCACATAGAATCAGCCTTAATCAATTTGCCCCTTTCAGTAAATTTTTTAAATTATTTGTTTGATTCAGTTTCTATCCAATTAAAATTGGATTGAATTTAGTTTCATGTAAACAGTTGTATTAGTTTGCTCAGGCTGTCATAGTAAAATATCACAAACTGGGTGACTCAACAGGAATTTATTTTCTCATAGTTCTGGAGGCCAGAAGTCCACGATCAAGGGGTCAGCAAGGCTAATTTCTTCTGCGGCCTTGCTCTTGACTTGCAGGTGGCCCCCTTCTCACTGGGCTTTCATGTGGACTTGGCTCTGTGAATGTGAATTTCTTGAGTCTCTTCTGAGGGGCCTACACCCCTGCTCACAAAAAGACACCAGTCAAATTAATTCGTATGCACCCTAATATTTAAACTTAATTATCCCTTCAAGGTCCTATCTCCAAATATACATTCTGAAGTCCAGAGGTCAGGGCTTCAGTGTATGAATTGAGGGAACTTAGTTCAGTCCCTAACAACGGTGTTCACCATATCATGAGATATGGGTTTGGCTCAGTTTATCCAGCAAGCCATTAGTGGCACACAGTTTTAAATAAAGTTTTAAAGGTAAATAAATACATAGATAGAATACATACATAAAATGTAACCACAAAAGAGACAATATTGAAAGTCATTTTATTAAGTAAATAATCTCCCAGCATTGTTGCTATGTATGCATTTTAATAAAAAGTCTCATTGAAAAGATTTTTAAAGTAGCCCCAATTATTTTTATATGTAACGCAAAAATAAATTATTGCCATTGAAAAAATTTTGGTGATCTGAGCACTGTGGATAGATCTTTTAAACACACTATTTCAGTTATTGTCAGAACAGCTTAAGAAGTAGAAATTGTTTTTTCTGTCTTGATGGAAAAGATGGGAATTTTAAATATTTTTTAAATATTTTGAAATTTTCAAATACTCAAATACCTGCCAAAATCACATGCTAGTTTGTGATAGAGTCTCAATCCCAACACAAACCTGCCTGTCAGGGAGGCCCATGTTTTTACAATAATCTAAACTATCTCCTGAAACCTTGGTAGAGTATCTAAAGCTAGTTATGCTCAGTTCTGTTAGATAAGGTATTTCTATAACCAGGTAATGATATCAAGAGGAAGGACGATGCTGCACACTAAATTGAATTTGTGTTTATTAATTTACATAGGATGTATTTAGTACTGCACTGAGCACTGAGTTTAGGATGATCAATAGGAAATAATCCTTCAAGAAACTCACGGACTGGTCAGGAAGACAGACACAGGACAAAGTGTAATGCAATAAAGTCCTAGAGACTTTTATTTGGTCAGCAGCAGGCTGTCTAAGGTATTCCTTGGTAAAAGTATAAGAAATTCTTTAGACTATAAAATACACTAAATACTATAGCTGTTCTTACCATAACACTTGTGAATATCACTATAAAATTTAAAAATAATTAGACAAGTGACAAGAAATCCTGCCTGCATTTTTTGAAGGCACAGCTCTGCCACATTCTATTTCAGTAAATTCCAACAAAGCTTAACTACATTGTATCATTTAACTTTTACTATAACATTTTTACAAGCCACAGTTTTTGGTCAATGATGCTTTGGCTATGGAACTGAGTACATGGAAATGTCTATTTTCTACTTTGAAATCCAGCCCTCTATTTACCAAGCAGAAAGGCAAATGCCAGTTAAACTACTCTTAGTTCCATCTTTCTGATGTTCAAGTGCAGGAACAATTATGTTCATCAATATTTAATGGCCTAATCCTAAGCAGACAGTGCCACAGTGTAGGCAATCGTCCTGTTAACATGCTGTTAATTTCCAAGCATAGAGGCAGCAATGGACTATACAGTTACTGAAAATGCACAGCAGTACATTTCCCTAAGGTAAAATTCTCTCCGCATTCTCTGGTCTACCTTCATTGATAGTAAGGGAATTAGAAACATTTCAATGTTTTGTTCGGTGAGTTAAGCTTGTTCACTCTTTAAAATTCGCGGAGAGAATGAAGCTTTCCCAGCTCTCCAGTATTGTCAGTAACAAAGTTTTGCAGCTCTTGGATTCAAGGCACATATCTTATGACCCCACCTACCTGCAACTTTGTTTGGTTTGGTTTGGTCTTTTTCTGATGTAATGCTTTAAATATCCGTTATATAACAAGAGTCGTTGCCTAGATACTTGAAATCTAGACCACTGGACTTCAATTAGAAATCTTCCCATAAAATAAAAGACATAAATGCCAACATAACACAGGCCACAAAAAAATGTAACGTAATGTAAAATGTAATATAATGTAAAACAACTACAACGTGAATTGAGAGAACTTCAGTAGCCTAAATAATTTCATTAAAATCACAGGGTTAACTATTTTCTTATTCTTTTAAAAAGACTAAAGCCTTGGGGAGGGGGTGGGGAGGGATGTAGGAGGCAAACCACCACGTAAAACCATCTTTTGGGAGAAAATAGCTTAGAGGAAGTGTGGGCAGAGAAATCATGTAAGGATTCAAAGAGCAAGATCAACAGGGGAAGAAACAAAAGATCCTTCTTTATCTGTTTGTTAATGGGCTAAATACATTCCAACAGCTGTTCTTGAGAATAAAGTCTGTATTATCTTCCTTCTAACTTCAAGTTTGACCTTAAAAATTATCTAACCTCCTCTCAGTCTGATACAACTGATTTTTAAATCCAACTTAGTTAAGATTTTCCACTAAACAGAAAATTTCAGCAAAATTTCCCTCTTAAAGGTGTTATATTACTTTGGAGTCGTTCCCATTATTTTTTCTTTCTTCTCTATACTTTGTGAGAATTCAGATTTCCATGTATTAAATATCAAGTACATTGTCAATATTAAAGAATAAAGCACAAACATATTTCTCCTAAGTATAAAGGTAATAAACATCAAATTTATCAATATTATCCAGCTAGAGTAAAAGCAATAAAGCTTGTTCAGTTTGGAAATCTTGCTGAGGTGAGTGAACATGGTAATAGACACCTTTCACAAACTGGAGGGAAGGAACTTCATGCCTTTATACAATTCCCTAGTTCTTATAAAGAAAAGAGCAGAATGTCCCTGTAAGAATATTTCTTGTTTCTTTGCCAAATACAGTTCTTGGTTACTATGTTTATATAACCATCTGCCATGTTTATATAGGAGAATTGAAAGGCAGAAATCTCTCATTTGTCAAAATCATAGCCATTCCCATAAGCCTATCTATTATATAAATTAATATGGAGTAGATTACAGTCTTTCTCCATAAATGTTCATTAACTTAAAAGCAGAGTTGGACCTAATGCAAAATGGAGGAGTGGATAACTTTGTCTTTAAAATCCTGCCTTCCTCCTGTTGCCCTTCATCAGGAATCTAGTGACTACTGATGGCCTGGTAGGTTTCATTCTACACTTCACATAGACAATGTTCCTGCCCATGTCTTTCCCTTCATTTAACAGATATTTGTGGAGCTAACATATGTCATCAGGCAATGCTCCAAGTAGGTATTTGGGTTATATCAATGAATCAATGAATCAGAGGTCCCCAGCCCCAAGGAGCTTACATTATAAGAAAGGAAGCCAAAAAAGAAAAATAAATGAGTCAATTATATAGGACATAGATGTATGGCAATGCCGAAAAGAAAAGTAAAGCATGGTAAGGAAGATGAGGCCTTTGGGGTTCTGGGTGCAGGAAGAAGATTGTACTTTCAAAATGGGCTTCACTGAAGCTCTCCAGGCACCAGCAAGGAGCCCTGAGGAAGTTCATAGGAGAAGCGTTCATAGGAGGAAAGGCCAGTGCTCAAAGGCCCCAGTGAATCTGAGGAACCACAGGAAGGCCACTGTGGCTGAAATGGAATGAACAAGAAGGGGAGGCCTAGGAGAGAGAGAAAGGAAACAGGCTGAGTGAGGCAGGAATGGGGATCCTGGTCAGCCACTGGGAAGTTTGGGTTTTTAATCTACCTTTAATCTCATTCCACAAACTTCTGTGCTTGGTTAAGACTCAGAGCTTATTTGTTTGGTGACATATTTATTTGCTTATTTATTTAATCCCTTAGTCCTTCATTCATTCAACAGGGATCATGATAGTCAGTAAATATGTAACAGTAAGAAAAGCAGATGTAATCCCTGTCCTCGGGGAGTTTGTGATCTAGTAAGGAAGACAGACATTAATCTGATCATCGTAGAAGTGCTCTGGGAGTGTGGAACAGGAGGAGGTGACTTAGTCCTGACCGTCAGGGAACACTATCCCAGCAGAGCAGCAATTCAGGGGCAAGCCGCAGATACGCAGGTAACAACTCGGTGGTCAGGGAAAAGCGGTCAGGGGAACAGCAAGAAATAGCAGGGTGACTTTCGAAACTAAAAGAGTTGGTGGAGAGTAATAGGCCTGAGTCTGGAGAGGGTAGCTGTTGCATTTCAGTCACTAAGTTGTGTCTGACTCTTTGTGATCCCACGGACTGCAGCACACCAGGTCAGTCTCCTCTTTCCTTCACTATGCCTCGGAGTTTGCTCAAATTCACGTACATCGAGTTGATGATGCCATCCAACCATCTCATCCTCTATCACCCCCTTGTCCTCCTGCCCTCAATCTTTCCCAGCATCAGGGCTTTTTCCAGTGATTCTCCTCTTGACATCAGGTGGCCAAAGTATTGGCGCTTCAGCTTCAGCATCAGTCCTTCCAATGAATTTTCAGGGCTGATTGCCTTTAGGATTAACTGGTTGGATCTCCTTGTAGTCCAAGGGACTCTCAAGAGTCTGCTCCAGCACCACAGTTTGAAAGCATCAATTCTACAGCATTCAGCCCTCTTAATGGTTCAGCTCTCACAACCATACATGACTACTGGAAAAAACATACTGAACATACTGAAGCCACTCAGCTGTGTCCGACTCTTTGCGACCCCATGGACTGTAGCCTATCAGGCTCCTCTGTCCATGGGCTTTTCCAGGCAATAATACTGGAGTGGATTCCATTTCCTTCTCCAGGGGATCTTCCCAACCCAGGGCTTGAACCCGGGTCTCCCGCATTGTAGACAGATGCTGTACCGCCTGAGCCACTATGGACCTTTGTCAGCAATGTGGTATCTCTGCTTTTTGAATACACTGTCTAGGTTTGTTGTAGATTTTCTTCCAAGGAGCAACTTGAAGAAAAGTTTTAATTTCATAACCACAGTCTCTGTGTGCAGTGATTTTGGAGCCCAAGATAATAAAATCAGTGTTAGGAAGGTGAAAATTGAACTCATCGGGCACAAAGACCACAATAAGAAGTTTCTCTTTATCCTAAGCCCACTGGGAAGCTGCCAAAAGATCTTAAGTAAGGCAATGATCCAATCATATTTAAGTTAGATTATATGGCTATGCAAAAAATAAAGATCATTAATCCATATTGAATATGTATTGATGAGTTTACGTGTCTATCCTCCAGACAGCTTGATGGCATTTTAAAGAGATCTTTATAAAGGTAACCTTGAACCCAAACAGATCTGGGTAGGAACTTTAAATATTGTAATAAGCTGTTGAGAAAAAACAAGTTGGGTCAGGAGATTATTGAGCAGCCCATCGATTAAGTCAGGGAATGAAGTCAGATTCTATGTAGTAAGCCTGTAAAATATGGTTTTCATTAAACTATTAAGATGTCAAGGAAGGACAAAATGTTGTTTTAGTGTGAATACTAAATCCCTTTTTTTTCTTTGATAAGCATTTCAAGGCCTAGCAATATTAAATGACTTTTCCAAGGTCACAGAGAACTTTCATAGCAGTTCATCCAGGGTAAATTGCTTTTAAAAAAAAAAAAAAGCAAAATGGGCAAATTAATTTAAGACTCAAACTGGAAGATGCGGACATGCTAATGACTCCTCATTCTTTTGTTTTCACTTCTAAAACATTATGGAACACTTATGTCCATACAGCCTTTAAAATCCTGCTGTTCTCCAGCAGCTCATACATTGCAGTCAGTATTCTTGTCTGCAGTATCTTCCTCACGGTTGTGTTTTGAGTCTTCTCAAATAGGTGCTCAGAAGGAAAGCTGCTCGGTGTGATCCTTCCCTCTCCCTCATCTGCGGCTCATTTCCCTCCCTCTTTAGCATGGCCACACACACATGTAATTCAATCAGCAAATATTTATTGAGTGTCAACTATACACCAGAGAGTCTGATAAGAGACAAAGATTTCTTAAAACTTCAATCCTTATTCTCCAAAAATCCAGTGGCATGAGAGCAACGGGCAGGTAAGTGATTTGATGAAAACAGGGTTGCAGCTTCTCTGTAGAGCTGGACATGGAATGTCGTGGAGCAAGACAAATATCATGTCTAACTCTGCCATAGAAGAGGCTGCACAAAAATGACAAAAGTAGCTAGTTCTGATGGACTTGGAAGAGTTGGCCAGGCATACAGAGAAGGAGTATTTCAGGCAAACAAAACTGCATGAAGAAACAGCCACTTCAGATGGTGTGGCAGCTACAGCACGGGGTAGTGTTGGGGAACTAAGACGTGCTTAGACTACAGAAGTAACCAGGACACAGATTCTAGAGGAAACCTTATTCCGTTATAAGGCTTTGAATAAGAGGTAAGGGAAGATATAGGGAAACTGCTAAGATTTGATTCTTTGATACAATTAGGAAATATTATATTCCTAGCTTAGTTATTAAACGGTTTGCATATTTCTGGGAATGTGTTCATTGAGTTCACCAACTAGATGTGCATTCCCTCTGAATTGTCATTGTCCAGAATCAGTAAGACAACCATTTTTAAATTTATTCTGGCCCACACTAGATTACCCAGGTGGCTCAGTGGAAAAGAATCCGCCTGCCAAACAGAAGACTCGGGTTTGATCCCTGGGTCAGAAGAAGGAAATGACAACCCTCGCCAGTATCCTTGCCTGGGAAATCCCATGGACAAAGGAGCCTAGAGGGCTACAATATATGGGATCACAGAGAGTCAGACACAACTTAGTGACTAAGTAACACTAGGTCCAATGCATAAACTATCCAGCATACAATAACTTGATATTATCCTGCAAGATTACATTATTTCTTTAGCATTATCAACTGGTACGAAGGTAAACTGAAAGAAGTGTCCAATTCACTTGCCGGGGAAGAATTTGCTTGAAAAAATACATCAATTAGACAAAATATCATTGTGTGTCTGTTTAGGGCATGTAGGCAAATAGTGCATATGGTCAGTCTCCTCAACAAAATGATAATATTTAAGTCTGAGCTTTTTTTTTTTAAGGAATGTCATGATTAGCAATAGTAAGCCTTAAACAAAATAGCACTGAAGATGTAGATCTCTCAACTATTAGAATCAGAATAATCTATGAGTCGAAAAATTGCTACCTTGAACACAGTTGACAGAGTTAGAGCTCATTTTTGAGAAAGAAGGATCTTTAAATAACTTCAAATGCATTAGGTAAAATAGCAGTGATATATACTGAAGCATTCAGGGAATGGCATTTTAAATAAATATTTTAAGATATTTTTCAAATGAAAGAATATTTACTGAACAATTCTTGAATATAATACTCATAAATTGTTCAGCTATTGTCATATGATTTTCAAATGTGTACATATGTATATTAGAGTCTTACTGTAGTGATATAATATACCTCTTCTGATAGTCTCATTATCTCTTTGATAATTCCAAGAGACTTGGTGTGGCTTCTGTAATTTTTTTCAATTTATTTTTAGTCTAAGTAACACTGCCTCTACCAAAGTGAGTAAGTACTGAATTTCCCCAGACATGACAACGAATATACACATACTTATGTCTTTCAATAACATTCAAGACTTAGAAAATCTCAAACACTAGCCAGAGAGGTTTTCTCCTGTCCAGTGTAACCAAGACACAAGAGAAAGCAGTTAATTTTAAAATATATTTTATTGTGTTTTTCCTGGATTAAGCTTGCAAATTAAGCTTTTTTGAAGTGACATGAATGAATAGGGAATTAAATTATTTAATTGGATTGAACATCTGTGACTTATACAGAATATTATTCTTTTATTTATGTGACATTAAAATGCTGTTGAAAATTGATATTTTAGACCTGCACACACATTGTATGATTACCATGAGATGATACAGATGCAACAAAATTAATTTTGTCTTTTTATGTCCATACCTCTTTTACCCTTGCTATCTCCACCCTTGCTTTACATTGTTTGTGCTTGTAATCATGAAAAGTATAGTCTTTAGAAATCAATATTATTTGAAAGCTAAGCTCTATATACGATTCTTCAAAGGATATGTTAAAATTTACCTCTGGATTGAGCAAAATAAGGATTTTTTTTTTCTTAGATTACATGGAGTTGACATACCTCAAATTAAATTTTCTTAGCTGTGCTTTGCTATGATGCCATCTGCCTATACCAAGTCACCCAAAATGAAACATTTCAGTGAAACTCATCATTGTTCACGTAGGACCTTTTTGTGTGATTAACACATTGTCTCCTTTGTAAAGACTCATCTGGTATCAACATAAATAGTAGTTGAACTTCCTCAGAGTTCCCAGTATTTTTTTCTCCATTATGTATCTTGCAAATTATGTAACTGAACAAATTTTCTTTTTCCCATTATAAAACCTGGAGCCAGCTCTGAATACCTAAATACTTACTATTTTTTTCTATTTGTTGTACAATCTATGCATTTTCACACATGTCTAGATTTTTGTGACCAACAGCACAATCACCATACAGAACAATTATACCTTTTCTCTACCTAAGCAGTGGCAACCTCTGTTGTTTTCCACCACTATTTTTGTCTTTTCTAAAATGTCATTTGAAAATAAAAGTGTTAGTTGCTCTGCTGCTGCTGCTGCTGCTAAGTCGCTTCAGTCGTGTCCGACTCTGTGCGACCCCATAGACGGCAGCCCATCAGGCTCCTCTGTCCCTGGGATTCTCCAGGCAAGAACACTGGAGTGGGTTGCCATTTCCTTCTCCAAAGCATGAAAGTGAAAAGTGAAAGTGAAGTCGCTCAGTCGTGTCTGACTCTTAGCGGCCCCATGGACTGTAGCCCACCAGGCTCCTCTGTCCATGGGATTTCCCAGGCAAGAGTGCTGGAGTGGGGTGCCATTGCCTTCTCTGGTTAGTTGCTCAATGGTGCCCAATTTTTTGCTATCCCATGGACTGTAGCCGGCCAGGCTCCTCTGTCCATGAAATTCTCCAGGCAAGGATACTTGAGTGGGTAGCCATTCCCTTCTCCAGAGTTTGAACCCGGTTCTCCGGCACTGTAGGTGAATTCTGTATCTTGCAAGCCACCAGGGAAGTCATGGAGTCATACAGTACGTTATCTTTTGAGACTGGCTTCTTTCAGCCAGCATAGCATTGTTTGTAAGATTTATTTAAGGTATTACGCATGTCAACATCGTGTTTCATGTTATTGTTCAGTAATATTCCATGGATGGGTATATCAATTTGTACACTCATCCATTAGAAGACTTTGGATGGTTTTCAGTTTGGGACATTAACATAAGAGAATCACTATCAATTTCATCCATAGGCATTTATGTCAACATAAGGTATAATTTCTACAGATAAATATCAGGAGTGATAGTGTCTATTCATATACCTACCGTAGATATATGTTTAACTTCACAAGAAGTGGCTTTTCTGTTTTTCAGAGTGGATATACCATTTGCATTCCCACCAGCAATATGTGAGAGTTCCATTTGCATTCCAGTCTCACCAGCACTCAGTATTGTATTCTTAGTTAAGCCATTTTAATAGATGGATGGTAATATCTCACTGAAATTTTAATCTGAACTTCCCTAAAGGCTAAGAATATTGTACATCTTTTCAAGCACATATATTCTTTGGTCATTTTAACTCTTATTACATGTCCACTTTTGCTTTTCCTTTTTTGTGTGTGTGTGGCCTCTTTTAAATTTATGATATCATGCTGCTTTTCCTCTGTTATTAAAGAAACTTAAGACATTTCTGGAACAAGTGTGAGTAAAAATGCATAAGTTAAATTAAATACAAAATAAAGTCACATAAATGTAGCATTTCTACAAATTCCAGTGTTAGTTTTTTTAGTATTTTAGTCTTATCCTGGAATGTGCCTTGTGGTCTAGGAAACATATAGAGAATTGTATTTTTCTCTTCTCATTTCTAATTCGGTTATTTTCTAAGCTCTGGAATGAAATCTAGAAGAAAAAAAAAAAACTATTGTACATCTTTTCAAGCACATATATTCTTTGGTCATTTTAACTCTTATTACATGTCCACTTTTGCTTTTCCTTTTTTGTGTGTGTGTGGCCTCTTTTAAATTTATGATATCATGCTGCTTTTCCTCTGTTATTAAAGAAACTTAAGACATTTCTGGAACAAGTGTGAGTAAAAATGCATAAGTTAAATTAAATACAAAATAAAGTCACATAAATGTAGCATTTCTACAAATTCCAGTGTTAGTTTTTTTAGTATTTTAGTCTTATCCTGGAATGTGCCTTGTGGTCTAGGAAACATATAGAGAATTGTATTTTTCTCTTCTCATTTCTAATTCGGTTATTTTCTAAGCTCTGGAATGAAATCTAGAAGAAAAAAAAAAAAACACGGTAAATCATTGAAAGCAGACAAAATAATACTTTCAACAAAGAATTCCATGGAATTGTATTTTTGAAATGTTATTACATTGTCTTTGTGTGTATTTGGCTCTGCCAATTGCATTCTGCAATTCCTGTCTTCTGCCAGCTCTGGAGAGATACAGAGCCAAATAACTGTGGGTTTTTTGATCTAGTTGTCACCAAAAAGTTTGACAAAAGTCCCTTAAGCATTAGAACACTAAAAAAAATTTACAGCAAAATCATAAAAAAAAAACACGGTAAATCATTGAAAGCAGACAAAATAATACTTTCAACAAAGAATTCCATGGAATTGTATTTTTGAAATGTTATTACATTGTCTTTGTGTGTATTTGGCTCTGCCAATTGCATTCTGCAATTCCTGTCTTCTGCCAGCTCTGGAGAGATACAGAGCCAAATAACTGTGGGTTTTTTGATCTAGTTGTCACCAAAAAGTTTGACAAAAGTCCCTTAAGCATTAGAACACTAAAAAAAATTTA
This sequence comes from Oreotragus oreotragus, assembly GCA_006410675.1. Classification (NCBI taxonomy): domain Eukaryota; kingdom Metazoa; phylum Chordata; class Mammalia; order Artiodactyla; family Bovidae; genus Oreotragus; species Oreotragus oreotragus. The sequence goes on along the minus strand of SJYX01019815.1, from coordinate 40,523 downwards.
CAGCAAAATCAAAAAAGCTTGAAGTTTAACTGAATTGGTTCTGCATTAAACCCATGGTTTAGGCTCATTAAAAGCACAAATCTTGTTGCAATTTCAAATGATGTGATTCATGCTCTGGATAGCTGCCATAAAAGTTTAGGTTAAATATGATAGTCCCAATTAACTTTTCATTTGAAATTGCGCATGTAAAACGCACAACTGAGAGCAAAACTCAAGTACTACATTGCTTAAACAAAAATGCCCCATCACCTTTCCCTGAAGAAGTTAGGGCAAATGCTCTGCCAGTTTGTAATGGGAGATCACTGTGCCTGGAGCACTTCGAATGAAATTCTTGCCCGCTAAGTCTATGAACCTAAGCCCTAAAATCAAGAGGAATTAGTAAAGGCTTCAGAATGGCCTGTGTGTATTTTTTAAGCTTCTCTAGGGGATTAGGACTCTCTGGTTTTGGAGGACTGAGTGACTTTCTGACCCTGTTGGTCTTCTTCTCTCCAAAATGGTTAATGAAGGTTTACCTTGAGGCCAGTCTATGGTTTAGCAGAATTTCAAAAGCACAAAGACCTTACATCTCTTTCACTTGGTTGCCATACTTCTTTAAGAGAGAAGGAAGGGCATTAAGGGCAGTGGAAGAAAAAGAAAGAAAAGTGGGGGTGGACGGAAGAAGGAAGAGGGAAGGAGGGAGGGAGAAAGAAGTTTGGGGAACACAATAAAGCCTCAACACATATTCGTGGAGTAAATGTATGAATGTAAAGTACTTAAAAGAAGATATCACAGTGTGAATGGATTTAGTCAGTGCATCAATGATGAATACTATCTTTCTTCTACATAAGGTGTGAATGGTGCTAGAGAATAAGTAGATATGGAAAAGACTGCTTCTGAATGTAAGGGAAGGATTCTGGAAAAGATGTCCAGTAGTTTTCTCAAGAGGACTGCTGCTTCTACTGCTAAGTCACTTCAGTCGTGTCTGACTCTGTGTGACCCCATAGACAGCAGCCCACCAGGCTCCCCTGTCCCTGGGATTCTCCAGGCAAGAACACTGGAGTGGGTTGCCATTTCCTTCTCCAATGCATGAAAGAGAAAAGTGAAAGTGAAGTCGCTCAGTCTGTCCGACTGTCAGCGACCCCATGGACTGCAGCCCACCAGGCTCCTCCGTCCATTGGATTTTCCAGGCAAGAGTACTGGGGTGGGGCGCCATTAACACACTAAGATGCAGAGATGCAAGATCCTGCCTAGAGCTGGCCCAGTTTCAACTTTATCCAATCACCATTAACTGTGTGAGGTGATATAGCCTGTTCATAAGCTAGGTTCCAAGGGAAAATTTCTTGGGTTGAAATCCTGTCACCAATTACTAACTATCTGTCCTTAAGCTTTACCATCTCTGTGCCTCAGTTTCTTCATCTGTTCAATCAAGATAATAGTGGAACCTATCTAATAGTGTTGTTATAAGAGTTAATGTAAATAAAAACAGTTCAGTAAGCATGCGTGCATGTGTGCTAAGTCACCTCAGTTGTGTCCAACTCTTTGCAACCCCATGGACTGTAGCCCTCCAGACTCCTCTGTCCATGGGATTCTCCAGGCAAGAATACTGGAGTGGGTTGCCACACCCTCCTCCAGGGGATCTTTCAGATACAGGGATCAAATCCTTGTCTCTTATATCTCCTGCATTGGTAGGAGGGTTCTTTACCACTAGCATCACCTGGGAAGCCCCTCAGTAAGCATGCTGCTAAATCACTTCAGTCGTGTCCGACTCTGTGTGACCTCGTAGACAGCAGTCCACCAGGCTCCCCCATTCCTGGGATTCTCCAGGCAAGAACAATGGAGTGGGTTGCTGTTTCCTTTTCCAATACAGGAAAGTAAAAAGTGAAAGTGAAGTCGCTCAGCCGTGTCTGACCCTCAGCAGCCCCATGGACTGCATGCAGCCTTCCAGGCTCCTCCATCCATGGGATTTTCCAGACAAGAGTACTGGAGTAGGGTGCCATTGCCTTCTCCATCAGTAAGCATAGTGAACCCTTAATATGTCAGTTCTTATTATTTAGTAAAACTAAGTGATGAAGGGTTTATCAACCTATTGTCCATGAAGAAAGAGTGTGGTTATCTTCTTTGTGATTATAGGCCTTCAAAATTAGTCTCCTATCAGTTTAAGCACTTTTTCCTTTGATAGACAAAGGTTTCCCAAGACAAGTTAAATGTAAAATCCTAAAACTGCAGAGCTAAGAAATACACAAAGAGAGAAATTATTCTTAAGGTATCAAGAGAGGCAATCCTTACAGCCCCTGTTGGTGACTTGCAGCTTGTTGAATAAAGCCAACTCCCACGCACAGAGGTAAGCAACTTGCTAATTTATTCTGGCCCACACTAGATTACCCAGGTGGCTCAGTGGAAAAGAATCCGCCTGCCAAGCAGAAGACTCGGATTTGATCCCTGGGTCAGAAGAAGGAAATGACAACCCTCGCCAGTATCCTTGCCTGGGAAATCCCATGGACAAAGGAGCCTAGAGGGCTACAATATATGGGATCACAGAGAGTCAGACACAACTTAGTGACTAAGTAACACTAGGTCCAATGCATAAACTATCCAGCATACAATAACTTGATATTATCCTGCAAGATTACATTATTTCTTTAGCATTATCAACTGGTACGAAGGTAAACTGAAAGAAGTGTCCAATTCACTTGCCGGGGAAGAATTTGCTTGAAAAAATACATCAATTAGACAAAATATCATTGTGTGTCTGTTTAGGGCATGTAGGCAAATAGTGCATATGGTCAGTCTCCTCAACAAAATGATAATATTTAAGTCTGAGCTTTTTTTTTTTAAGGAATGTCATGATTAGCAATAGTAAGCCTTAAACAAAATAGCATGGAAGATGTAGATCTCTCAACTATTAGAATCAGAATAATCTATGAGTCGAAAAATTGCTACCTTGAACACAGTTGACAGAGTTAGAGCTCATTTTTGAGAAAGAAGGATCTTTAAATAACTTCAAATGCATTAGGTAAAATAGCAGTGATATATACTGAAGCATTCAGGGAATGGCATTTTAAATAAATATTTTAAGATATTTTTCAAATGAAAGAATATTTACTGAACAATTCTTGAATATAATACTCATAAATTGTTCAGCTATTGTCATATGATTTTCAAATGTGTACATATGTATATTAGAGTCTTACTGTAGTGATATAATATACCTCTTCTGATAGTCTCATTATCTCTTTGATAATTCCAAGAGACTTGGTGTGGCTTCTGTAATTTTTTTCAATTTATTTTTAGTCTAAGTAACACTGCCTCTACCAAAGTGAGTAAGTACTGAATTTCCCCAGACATGACAACGAATATACACATACTTATGTCTTTCAATAACATTCAAGACTTAGAAAATCTCAAACACTAGCCAGAGAGGTTTTCTCCTGTCCAGTGTAACCAAGACACAAGAGAAAGCAGTTAATTTTAAAATATATTTTATTGTGTTTTTCCTGGATTAAGCTTGCAAATTAAGCTTTTTTGAAGTGACATGAATGAATAGGGAATTAAATTATTTAATTGGATTGAACATCTGTGACTTATACAGAATATTATTCTTTTATTTATGTGACATTAAAATGCTGTTGAAAATTGATATTTTAGACCTGCACACACATTGTATGATTACCATGAGATGATACAGATGCAACAAAATTAATTTTGTCTTTTTATGTCCATACCTCTTTTACCCTTGCTATCTCCACCCTTGCTTTACATTGTTTGTGCTTGTAATCATGAAAAGTATAGTCTTTAGAAATCAATATTATTTGAAAGCTAAGCTCTATATACGATTCTTCAAAGGATATGTTAAAATTTACCTCTGGATTGAGCAAAATAAGGATTTTTTTTTTCTTAGATTACATGGAGTTGACATACCTCAAATTAAATTTTCTTAGCTGTGCTTTGCTATGATGCCATCTGCCTATACCAAGTCACCCAAAATGAAACATTTCAGTGAAACTCATCATTGTTCACGTAGGACCTTTTCGTGTGATTAACACATTGTCTCCTTTGTAAAGACTCATCTGGTATCAACATAAATAGTAGTTGAACTTCCTCAGAGTTCCCAGTATTTTTTTCTCCATTATGTATCTTGCAAATTATGTAACTGAACAAATTTTCTTTTTCCCATTATAAAACCTGGAGCCAGCTCTGAATACCTAAATACTTACTATTTTTTTCTATTTGTTGTACAATCTATGCATTTTCACACATGTCTAGATTTTTGTGACCAACAGCACAATCACCATACAGAACAATTATACCTTTTCTCTACCTAAGCAGTGGCAACCTCTGTTGTTTTCCACCACTATTTTTGTCTTTTCTAAAATGTCATTTGAAAATAAAAGTGTTAGTTGCTCTGCTGCTGCTGCTGCTGCTAAGTCGCTTCAGTCGTGTCCGACTCTGTGCGACCCCATAGACGGCAGCCCATCAGGCTCCCCTGTCCCTGGGATTCTCCAGGCAAGAACACTGGAGTGGGTTGCCATTTCCTTCTCCAAAGCATGAAAGTGAAAAGTGAAAGTGAAGTCGCTCAGTCGTGTCTGACTCTTAGCGGCCCCATGGACTGTAGCCCACCAGGCTCCTCTGTCCATGGGATTTCCCAGGCAAGAGTGCTGGAGTGGGGTGCCATTGCCTTCTCTGGTTAGTTGCTCAATGGTGCCCAATTTTTTGCCAGCCCATGGACTGTAGCCGGCCAGGCTCCTCTGTCCATGAAATTCTCCAGGCAAGGATACTTGAGTGGGTAGCCATTCCCTTCTCCAGAGTTTGAACCCAGTTCTCCGGCACTGTAGGTGAATTCTTTATCTTGCAAGCCACCAGGGAAGTCATGGAGTCATACAGTACGTTATCTTTTGAGACTGGCTTCTTTCAGCCAGCATAGCATTGTTTGTAAGATTTATTTAAGGTATTACGCATGTCAACATCGTGTTTCATGTTATTGTTCAGTAATATTCCATGGATGGGTATATCAATTTGTACACTCATCCATTAGAAGACTTTGGATGGTTTTCAGTTTGGGACATTAACATAAGAGAATCACTATCAATTTCATCCATAGGCATTTATGTCAACATAAGGTATAATTTCTACAGATAAATATCAGGAGTGATAGTGTCTATTCATATACCTACCGTAGATATATGTTTAACTTCACAAGAAGTGGCTTTTCTGTTTTTCAGAGTGGATATACCATTTGCATTCCCACCAGCAATATGTGAGAGTTCCATTTGCATTCCAGTCTCACCAGCACTCAGTATTGTATTCTTAGTTAAGCCATTTTAATAGATGGATGGTAATATCTCACTGAAATTTTAATCTGAACTTCCCTAAAGGCTAAGAATATTGTACATCTTTTCAAGCACATATATTCTTTGGTCATTTTAACTCTTATTACATGTCCACTTTTGCTTTTCCTTTTTTTTGTGTGTGTGGCCTCTTTTAAATTTATGATATCATGCTGCTTTTCCTCTGTTATTAAAGAAACTTAAGACATTTCTGGAACAAGTGTGAGTAAAAATGCATAAGTTAAATTAAATACAAAATAAAGTCACATAAATGTAGCATTTCTACAAATTCCAGTGTTAGTTTTTTTAGTATTTTAGTCTTATCCTGGAATGTGCCTTGTGGTCTAGGAAACATATAGAGAATTGTATTTTTCTCTTCTCATTTCTAATTCGGTTATTTTCTAAGCTCTGGAATGAAATCTAGAAGAAAAAAAAAAAAACACGGTAAATCATTGAAAGCAGACAAAATAATACTTTCAACAAAGAATTCCATGGAATTGTATTTTTGAAATGTTATTACATTGTCTTTGTGTGTATTTGGCTCTGCCAATTGCATTCTGCAATTCCTGTCTTCTGCCAGCTCTGGAGAGATACAGAGCCAAATAACTGTGGGTTTTTTGATCTAGTTGTCACCAAAAAGTTTGACAAAAGTCCCTTAAGCATTAGAACACTAAAAAAAATTTACAGCAAAATCAGAAAAAGCTTGAAGTTTAACTGAATTGGTTCTGCATTAAACCCATGGTTTAGGCTCATTAAAAGCACAAATCTTGTTGCAATTTCAAATGATGTGATTCATGCTCTGGATAGCTGCCATAAAAGTTTAGGTTAAATATGATAGTCCCAATTAACTTTTCATTTGAAATTGCGCATGTAAAACGCACAACTGAGAGCAAAACTCAAGTACTACATTGCTTAAACAAAAATGCCCCATCACCTTTCCCTGAAGAAGTTAGGGCAAATGCTCTGCCAGTTTGTAATGGGAGATCACTGTGCCTGGAGCACTTCGAATGAAATTCTTGCCCGCTAAGTCTATGAACCTAAGCCCTAAAATCAAGAGGAATTAGTAAAGGCTTCAGAATGGCCTGTGTGTATTTTTTAAGCTTCTCTAGGGGATTAGGACTCTCTGGTTTTGGAGGACTGAGTGACTTTCTGACCCTGTTGGTCTTCTTCTCTCCAAAATGGTTAATGAAGGTTTACCTTGAGGCCAGTCTATGGTTTAGCAGAATTTCAAAAGCACAAAGACCTTACATCTCTTTCACTTGGTTGCCATACTTCTTTAAGAGAGAAGGAAGGGCATTAAGGGCAGTGGAAGAAAAAGAAAGAAAAGTGGGGGTGGACGGAAGAAGGAAGAGGGAAGGAGGGAGGGAGAAAGAAGTTTGGGGAACACAATAAAGCCTCAACACATATTCGTGGAGTAAATGTATGAATGTAAAGTACTTAAAAGAAGATATCACAGTGTGAATGGATTTAGTCAGTGCATCAATGATGAATACTATCTTTCTTCTACATAAGGTGTGAATGGTGCTAGAGAATAAGTAGATATGGAAAAGACTGCTTCTGAATGTAAGGGAAGGATTCTGGAAAAGATGTCCAGTAGTTTTCTCAAGAGGACTGCTGCTTCTACTGCTAAGTCACTTCAGTCGTGTCTGACTCTGTGTGACCCCATAGACAGCAGCCCACCAGGCTCCCCTGTCCCTGGGATTCTCCAGGCAAGAACACTGGAGTGGGTTGCCATTTCCTTCTCCAATGCATGAAAGAGAAAAGTGAAAGTGAAGTCGCTCAGTCTGTCCGACTGTCAGCGACCCCATGGACTGCAGCCCACCAGGCTCCTCCGTCCATTGGATTTTCCAGGCAAGAGTACTGGGGTGGGGCGCCATTAACACACTAAGATGCAGAGATGCAAGATCCTGCCTAGAGCTGGCCCAGTTTCAACTTTATCCAATCACCATTAACTGTGTGAGGTGATATAGCCTGTTCATAAGCTAGGTTCCAAGGGAAAATTTCTTGGGTTGAAATCCTGTCACCAATTACTAACTATCTGTCCTTAAGCTTTACCATCTCTGTGCCTCAGTTTCTTCATCTGTTCAATCAAGATAATAGTGGAACCTATCTAATAGTGTTGTTATAAGAGTTAATGTAAATAAAAACAGTTCAGTAAGCATGCGTGCATGTGTGCTAAGTCACCTCAGTTGTGTCCAACTCTTTGCAACCCCATGGACTGTAGCCCTCCAGACTCCTCTGTCCATGGGATTCTCCAGGCAAGAATACTGGAGTGGGTTGCCACACCCTCCTCCAGGGGATCTTTCAGATACAGGGATCAAATCCTTGTCTCTTATATCTCCTGCATTGGTAGGAGGGTTCTTTACCACTAGCATCACCTGGGAAGCCCCTCAGTAAGCATGCTGCTAAATCACTTCAGTCGTGTCCGACTCTGTGTGACCTCGTAGACAGCAGTCCACCAGGCTCCCCCATTCCTGGGATTCTCCAGGCAAGAACAATGGAGTGGGTTGCTGTTTCCTTTTCCAATACAGGAAAGTAAAAAGTGAAAGTGAAGTCGCTCAGCCGTGTCTGACCCTCAGCAGCCCCATGGACTGCATGCAGCCTTCCAGGCTCCTCCATCCATGGGATTTTCCAGACAAGAGTACTGGAGTAGGGTGCCATTGCCTTCTCCATCAGTAAGCATAGTGAACCCTTAATATGTCAGTTCTTATTATTTAGTAAAACTAAGTGATGAAGGGTTTATCAACCTATTGTCCATGAAGAAAGAGTGTGGTTATCTTCTTTGTGATTATAGGCCTTCAAAATTAGTCTCCTATCAGTTTAAGCACTTTTTCCTTTGATAGACAAAGGTTTCCCAAGACAAGTTAAATGTAAAATCCTAAAACTGCAGAGCTAAGAAATACACAAAGAGAGAAATTATTCTTAAGGTATCAAGAGAGGCAATCCTTACAGCCCCTGTTGGTGACTTGCAGCTTGTTGAATAAAGCCAACTCCCACGCACAGAGGTAAGCAACTTGCTATGTCTCAAGTCTGGAACATGACTATCAATTATTTATTGCCTGTAGTGTCTAATGGGTCACTGAGAAGATAACAATTCTCAGTCAGTAAAGTTACACTGACTGCATTCCGGGGGCGGGCGGGGGGGTGAGGATGTTGTTTGAGTCAAAATTTAGACTTGATACCTAAAGTTAATGTTCTTAAGATTGTAAAAATTATTGGTGATGATAAGAAATCAAAATCATATTTTTATATTTTAGTTTTAACCCAAAGAGAAAACCCCAACAGAGTTGGCAGAAAAGGCAATTGAAAAGGATGCAACTCTCCCAAATATTCATCAACATAGAAATGGTTTTGAACACAAGTGATGATGAAATCCCACATACATGGATTACAAAACGTTGAGGAGTTTTTGTCCATGCAGAATGAGAAAGACTAAACGGTTCCAAAAGGGCTGTGCTATAGAGAACACTAAAAATTCGTAATGTACTACTTACTAACAAGTTTTCAATATTAATCAGTTTATTTCTTTTAACAAGATCATCTGTGAATCAATCAACAGTGAGTAACAAAGGCAAAAGACAAAACAGCCCATTGACTGCTGTAAGAGCTTTCAAAAATACCTACTGATCAATAGTGATCATTGGTGCAGCCAACTTTCATTTCTTTAGGGATTTGCTACACCACAGAGTTTTTCTGGAATAGGTCTCATCATGCACCATCCCTCTGGATCTTCAGCAACCTCATTAATGGCTGTCCTGTGCTCCATGTCTACTTTTAATTTCTTCTAGTAATAGAAAATACTTCATAATGGAAGATTTAATTAACTGGGTTTCCAAAAAGCTATTTACAGTGAACTGGGAACATTAGCTTTAATTTTTATTGTTCAAGAATGAAGATACCCTTTTTACAACAGATTAAATGCAGCAGGAAAACAACATTTTAACCACACGAAAGCATGGGAACCCACTGGCAAAAGCTGGGTTTGTCAATTAAGCTGGTGAGAATACAAAGGCTATGACAGTCTGATTTGAGGAGAAAGGCCTTGCTTGAAGCTTCTAGTGCTCTCCTTAATTTTCTTTGGGTGACTCCCAACAGGTTTCATTCATATCTACAGGAGCTCTAAGCTAGATGAGGGTCCACTTTCCACAACCAGAAGGAAAGCATTATCATAAGGTGTGCAAGATGAGAGAGTCCTTTCCTTCGCTCTGGCCCGCACAATAGAATCTTGAATATTTTTCCAAAAATATATAAAAATCTTTTCTAGACTTAGAAATGTATCTTTTATGGCTAGGTCCTATTTTCCAGAAATACGTCACTGGGCCACGTCAAAGAGGGGGAAGAAAAGTCAGTGTGACCTTGACAAAACAGAACAGACTCAGAATCAATCAGCTAAATATTTGGACAAAATTTTTTTTCCACAACATTTATTAACTTATAACCTTTGAGCTTGTCCTGCATAAGTTTATTATACACATGATTTGCTTGGCTGTTATTTACCTGACAAACTGATAGAACCAATCATTGATTGAGTCGTTCCAATCCCACACAAAAACATTTATTGGGGCATGCATCCCCTTTGTTTAAAGTGTGTCTTAAAACTTTATGGCAATTAAGTGCTGAATATTACACACTAGCCATTTTTTAAAGTGAATATCTTTCAGTTCTACCTTTTTCTCTCATTTCCCAAATGAAATTAGACTACATTACAGACTAGTATAAGACCTTTTAGAACTAACACCCAAAAAAGATGTCCTTTTCATTATAGGGGACTGGAATGCTAAAGTAGGAAGTCAAGAAACACCTGGAGTAACAGGCAAATTTGGCCTTGGAATGCAGAATGAAGCAGGGCAAACACTAATAGAGTTTTGCCAAGAAAATGCACTGGTCATAGCAAACACCCTCTTCCAGCAACACAAGAGAAGACTCTACACATGGACATCACCAGATGGTCAACACCGAAATCAGACTGATTATATTCTTTGCAGCCAAAGATGGAGAAGCTCTATACAGTCAACAAAAACAAGACCAGGAGCTGACTGTGGCTCAGATCATGAACTCCTTATTTCCAAATTCAGACTGAAATTGAAGAAAGTAGGGAAAACTGCTAGACCATTCAGGTATGACCTAAATCAAATCCCTTATGATTATACAGTGGAAGTGAGAAATAGATTTAAGGGCCTAGATCTGATAGACAGAGTTCCTGATGAACTATGGAATGAGGTTCGTGACATTGTACAGGAGACAGGGATCAAGACCATCCCCATGGAAAAGAAATGCAAAAAAGCAAAATGGCTGTCTGGAGAAGCCTTACAAATAGCACTGAAAAGAAGAGAGGCGAAAAGCAAAGGAGAAAAGAAAAGATATAAGCATCTGAATGCAGAGTTCCAAAGAATAGCAAGAAGAGATAAGAAAGCCTTCTTCAGCAATCAATGCAAAGAGATAGAGGAAAACAACAGAATGGGAAAGACTAGAGATCTCTTCAAGAGAATTGGAGATACCAAGGGAACATTTCATGCAAAGATGGGCTCGATAAAGGATAGAAATGGTATGGACCTAACAGAAGCAGAAGATATTAAGAAGAGGTGGCAAGAATACACAGAAGAACTGTACAGAAAAGATCTTCACGACCCAGATAATCATGAGGATGTGATCACTAATCTAGAGCCAGACATCTTGGAATGTGAAGTCAAGTGGGCCTTAGAAAGCATCACTAAGAACAAAGCTAGTGGAGGTGATGGAATTCCAGTTGAGCTGTTTCAAATCCTGGAAGATGATGCTGTGAAAGTGCTGCACTCAATATGCCAGCAAATTTGGAAAACTCAGCAGTGGCCACAGGACTGGAAAAGGTCAGTTTTCATTCCAATTCCAAAGAAAGGCAATGCCAAAGAATGCTCAAACTACCGCACAATTGCACTCATCTCACACGCTAGTAAAGTAATGCTCAAAATTCTCCAAGCCAGGCTTCAGCAATATGTGAACCGTGAACTCCCTGATGTTCAAGCTGGTTTTAGAACAGGCAGAGGAACCAGAGATCAAATTGCCAACATCCGCTGGATCATGGAAAAAGCAAGAGAGTTCCAGAAAAACATCTATTTCTGCTTTATTGACTATGCCAAAGCCTTTGACTGTGTGGATCACAATAAACTGTGGAAAATTCTGAAAGAGATGGGAATACCAGACCACCTAACCTGCCTCTTGAGAAATCTGTATGCAGGTCAGGAAGCAACAGTTAGAACTGGACATGGAACAACAGACTGGTTCCAAATAGGAAAAGGAGTACGTCAAGGCTGTATATTGTCTCCCTGCTTATTTAACTTATATGCAGAGTACATCATGAGAAACGCTGGACTGGAAGAAACACAAGCTGGAATCAAGATTGCCGGGAGAAATATCAATAACCTCAGATATGCTGATGACACCACCCTTATGGCAGAAAGTGAGGAGGAGCTAAAAAGCCTCTTGATGAAAGTGAAGGAGGAGAGCGAAAAAGTTGGCTTAAAGCTCAACATTCAGAAAACGAAGATCATGGCATCCGGTCCCATCACTTCATGGGAAATAGATGGGGAAACAGTGGAAACAGTGTCAGACTTTATTTTTTTGGGCTCCAAAATCACTGCAGATGGTGACTGCAGCCATGAAATTAGAAGACGCTTACTCCTTGAAAGAAAAGTTATGACCAACCTGGATAGTATATTCAAAAGCAGAGACATTACTTTGCCGACTAAGGTCCGCCTAGTCAAGGCTATGGTTTTTCCTGTGGTCATGTATGGATGTGAGAGTTGGACTGTGAAGAAAGCTGAGCACTGAAGAATTGATGCTTTTGAACTGTGGTGTTGGATAAGACTCTTGAGAGTCCCTTGGACTGCAAGGAGATCCATCAGTCCATTCTGAAGGAGATCAACCCTGGCATTTCTTTGGAAGGAATGATGCTAAAGCTGAAACTCCAGTACTTTGGCCACCTCATGCGAAGAGTTGACTCATTGGAAAAGATTCTGATGCTGGGAGGGATTGGGGGCAGGAGAAGAAGGGGACAACCGAGGATGAGATGGCTGGATGGCATCACGGACTCGATGGACGTGAGTCTGAGTGAACTCCGGGAGATGTTGATGGAGAGGGAGGCCCGGTGTGCTGCGATTCATGGGGTCGCAGAGTCGGACACGACTGAGCGACTGAATTGAATTGAGCTGACCTTGAGAATTGCATTTATTAGATCGGAGCCAATTTGAGCTATAGAGGCAAATGCACCCAGAAGTGCTAAATGCCCTATGAAAAAGCAGAAAGGTAGCTTAAAGGTTTATAGTACCATGTAGCCTTTTCTCTGTGAAAGACCTGGGTTCAATACTTTGCTCTTAGCCTAAGTAAAGCTGACATTCATGACTATATCATGACTTGTTGTGTCACAAAAGCCACATTGTTGGTTGACTAGAAATGTGGAAGCTAAACAGAGAATGGTAGCTGTATATTGCAAATTTCTGTAAAAGTGGAAATCATGAGTGTTGATTGGCTTCTGACTCCCTATGCACAAACTAGGAACAGAACCATATTTGTCAGACCTCTACAACTTACTCTTCAGTAAAAATGGAATAAGTTTTAAGTATATTATCCAAAAAGACTTGATACAGTTCACAAGAACCAAGCTTCAAAGACAAAAGAAAATGGCAAATTCGTTTTTTCAGAAAGGTTTAAATTTTGTAGTTTCTTCTATGGTTGAACCTCTGAAACAACTGATTTAAGAGTTAACTTTTGTAGGAGTTTACTGCTCCCCACAAATAATTCATTACCAATGGTTATTCTGCCTTTGCAATTATTCAGGTTTGAAAGTGCTTCATTTGGTGCATTTGCATTGTTTAAATAAATCTGGAAACACTAACCCTGTCACGTCCAGGGGTCGAGTGTGGGAATGAATCTGTAGACACAGAGGGTAAAATACTTCAAGGCGTATCCCTAAGAGATTTCCAGCTGGACAATCAGAATTTATTTTCCAAGAGGAGGGTGTCCCCATGCAAGTGAGCCCTATGGTGTGTTTTAAGGTCTCCTTAACCTGTCTCAGCAAACTGCATAAATCACAGCAGTAAAGTCTTCCTATTCATCGTGTTAGGGCTAGGGAAAGCTGACCAGCTTTCGACCTCTTATACTGAGCCTCAACTGACCCTAACTTAGAAGTTCAAGCGGTCAATTGCAGGTCACTGAGGGCAGTCTCCGAGTCTTTTTAATTCCACTTGGGCTGCAAGGTTAAATTGCCACAGCACAGGTACTTTCCTAGGTTTTTCTGGACGTGCTGCTCAGGGAGTGCACCCCTAGATGACCAAAGGAGGAGGGGAAAAGAGGAGAAAGTAAAAACCAACTTTAAGCCGTGTCCTCCCTACCAACACCACTTTAGCATACACCAAGGCAGTCGTTTATCAGTGTAATGGATCTACAGCCAGCCTCCAACAATTGTCAAACATTCTTTTAGAAGCCATTAGTTTTTCAACTAATATATATCTGTTTTGTGCATTTGTTGAACCCCTCACTTGTCACTGAGAACGGCCTGTTAAACTAAGCAGAGGCCTGATCAGTTTTCAGTGCGGCGGAGGCTCAGGGTTCACCTGGGTCAGCCGCAAGATTTATGAGGCCCAGAGCCAGTATCTGATTGGGACTGTTAGTGCTAAAGAAAGCTGACACTTCCTCCCCTTCCCTCCTCCTCAAGCTCAACACACAAAGTCCGGTGACTTAACTTGTACATTCCCACTGGCTGCCAAAGAGGCAGCAAAATTGATGACCTGTACAGACACCAAGGTGGACATCAATAAAAAAAGATGGATGTGAACGAGTGGAGTGACATGCCTCATTGCTGAGGGGACTGGAGAGGGGAGAGAAAAGGTTAAAAAAACACTGGAAAGTTATTTATATAAGCTTCAAGGACAAGGATTTTGTCACTACTTGCCTAAGGATTTGCGCTTAAAATATTCTTTTCCCTGGCTTCCATCCTTCCCCAGTTGGCAAAAAGTCTACAGACCTCTGGTTGCTACTATTTTTTTTTTTATTTATTGCTTTCAGTTAAGAAATTTTTACTTATCAATTTTGGTCAGAAAAAAAAAATACTGACACCACGCTATGGATTGAAAATTCGAAATATATGCAAGAAAAATGTGGTAACATTTTCAAAAAGAGTCAGGATTAATTAAGCATTCTCTTTGTGCTTCTTAATTAATAAGTATGTGTTAAAAGCTAAGCAGATTACATTTTCTACAAACTGGTGGATATAAAGGTTTTGAAACAATATGTTCATTTTGAAGCATCTCCCATGGAACTGCCCTTGAAACACTAGAAATTATATTCTGGAAGTTACAAATGATAGATGAATAAAAGTAACTGGATTAGACATTAAAATAGAAAACACACTCCGTATACTAAAGTGCTTGTGAGAAAAGTTATTTGTTTCCTTAACCAGCATTTCAAAATAGACCTGAAAAAAGACAAGTAAAATGAAGCAAAGAATAATGTTCCGTGTTTCTTCTCTTTCATTCTTGATGTGTTTATTTGCCCTCTGGGAGGTTTTCTGCCTGCTTATAAATTATGTAAATGATACCCAAATCTAAAATGTGATCAGGGAGGTAGGGAGTGATTATGTATGTACTCAACCCTATCAAATGGGCTGAAGAAATGGCTGACTCCCTAGATCACAACGTTTATGAGTGATAGTTCTGTACTAATTCTGCCTTAATTTTGATGTTCTTGTCAATAAACATGGTCCAACAGTCTACTATCTTATAGCAGAAGAGCACTGAAAAAATATGGACTTCATTTTTAATAATTTCAGGTATTCTTATGTGAAGATGAACCCTTCTTAAGTTCAAAATTAAGACGGTAGAGAATTAATGCTGTCATATTGTCCTTTCACAGTCCACAGTTGAAAGTCTCTCATTACTCTCCCAGTGGCTAAACAGGCTTTGCACTAATATCACAACAGAAATTGTGACAAGGTGGAGGGTGGAAGGCCTTATCTCTGGTGATTTGTTTCCTAGCTCAAAATAGCAGCCCATCTAGAATCAAAAACCCTAAGAGAGGGTGTCTCTTCTGCCCAGCTCCTGATCCAATCTATCTTCCAATGCACTGCTTTATCCATTATTTACACAGCAACTCCTAAGTGCAAAGGTTTACTGTTAAGGAGAGAGTTGTATTATCCAAGTTTGGTTAGTTGCCAATTTCATACTAAAAATACCACTAAGTAATCTATCAGAGGAGGTTTCTCGCAACTCAGCTCTGTCTGATGCCATCTTAATTTTAAAAGTGGTACCCAATCAGTCTCTCCAGGTTCCCCAGGTAAGATGCTGCATCTTCACCCTTGGGATTCTTACAGACTTCTGACATACCACTGACTTTTCTCCAGGCTCAACAAGCTATCTCTTATTTCTGTAAAGAGAGCAAAGGCTTCACGAGGACTTCAGTGAGATCAGGGGGAAGGATTGCAAAGGTTGTCTCAAGCTCAACTTATGAGCTAAAGTAACTATAAGCAGAAAAATGACAAGAGTTTAAAAAATCCCTGACCAATGCACGTTCAGAAAGGTTTTAAGAGTTTTAGTGTGAGATACTTATTTTTATTTCCTTTAACATCAAATGTGTTTTTGTTTGTTTGTTATTATTACAGTAATAAACTACTTTGTTTTTTTCCTCCCCTCTTTAATGAAGACTTGACAGAGTTGTGAGATTTTCCTAGCCTAGTGAGTGGATGGCATCAAGTAGATAGTTAATACATTTTAATTGATTTACCCAGTTTTCTCTGGTCTTCTCTGCAGCTGGGCCATCATCTGCCTGGGGTATAGACTTTTAGGGGACCTTAGTTAAATTAAATAGCTCAACATTTTGACTGTAGTTTGAGAAGTTAATAAAGAAGTTTCAGGTAACAGCCCTCACTTTCTCCAAAATGTCAGAGAAAACCTCTGGAACATCTATCTTATATCGCAATGCCTGTTCATTTTCATTTAGATGCACAAATATCATTGGAGACTTTGTCAATAGATGGTTAAGAAATTGTGCTTATGTTTTCCATAACAAAGTGAAAGTGTTAGTCACTCAATCATGTCTGACTCTGTGACCCGTATGGACTGTAGCCCACCAGGCTGCTCTGTCCATGGGCTTCTCCAGGCAAGAATGCTGGAATGGGTTGTCATTCCCTTCTCCAGGGGATCTTCCTGACCCAGATCTCCTGCACTGCAGGCAGATTCTTTACCATCTGAGATACCAGGGAAGCCCCCTACATTCTCTAGTAACATAATCCATAAAGTCTTCCAAAGAGGCAACTGGGGAGTCTAAAGATGACACTTCCAAGGGGTTAAGTGTCATCTGCTTGAGAGGGAATGTGAGTCCCTAGAGGGTTAAAGGTAACTCTGGCTCTTCAAGGACTAACTCTGGATCCCCTATCCACCAGAACACTTCTGATCTCTTCCTAGTAAACTAACAACAAGGATTTCCCCATTAACATCAGGCACAATAGCTGAAAATGTCCTCAGGCTGCTCAGGGTTGACGTCCAGGGTGCTCTTTTCTAGGTAGTCAGATACACATCTTCTCTGGGACCCCTTCACTGAAAAAGTCCCAAGGAGACACCCTTCATATAAATGAGTACAATGAAAGAATTCTTAAATTCTTAACTCAGAGTCTGTAATATATGAGAAGATTCTCAGACCATAGATGTCAAGGGAAAGTTCCTTCTTCTAGCCTCATGAGATTGTAAGAAGTGACATTCCAGAGTTTCTCCAGCTTAAGGCAAATAATTAATTTGATCTCACTTGATCTGAAAGAAACAGCTCAACAAAGTCTCCTTAGTTTCTTTTTATGCAATATAAAGCTTTTCCTGGAACTTAAAATCATATTGTTAATCTACAAATCATGGACTTGACCCAAAACTAAAGGCACCTGGGATATATAACAAAGTTGTTAAATTACTTCACAATACCTATGGCTGATTCATGTTGAGGAGGGACAAAACAGAACACATTTCTGTAAGCAACTATCCTCCAATAAAAAACCAAATAAATATTTAAAAATTACTTCACAGATAAACACACCAGTTCTCAGACTGTTTTTTCTAAAGAGTAAAAGATTGTTTTTAGTAAAAATTGTTTTTACTTTACTTTAGTAAAGATTGTTTTTACTAAAGTGTGTGTTTCAGTCGTTCAGTTGTGTTTGATTCTTTGCCACCCCATGGACTGTAGCCCACCAGGCTCCTCAGCCCATGGGATTCTCCAGGCAAGAACACTGTAGTGGATTGCCATTTCCTTCTCCAGGGCATCTTCCTCACCCGTGGATTGAACCCAGGTCTACCACATAGCAGGTGGATTGTTTGCATTCGAGCCATCAGGGAAGTCCCGTTTTTACTAACAATTCTCTCCTTTTGAGAGAGAGAAAATCATGGTAAAATGATTGAAATCATATCCCATTCTCCTTTGTTGATATTTGTCATTTTTCAGTTTAAAAATCAAATGTAATGATATTTATGCATAAATTCTAAAAATAGTACCAAGAATTAAATTCGAGAATCAGCCATTGTTGATAGTTTAGTGGAATGACAACGGGGTGAATTCAATTCTCTGGAATTTATTAATTAATGTAGTTGTTTCATCTGAAAGATTGAATTGTGAAGATAATATCTCCACCTAAATATCAATAACCTCAGATATGCTGATGACACCACCCTTATGGCAGAAAGTGAGGAGGAGCTAAAAAGCCTCTTGATGAAAGTGAAGGAGGAGAGCGAAAAAGTTGGCTTAAAGCTCAACATTCAGAAAATGAAGATCATGGCTTCCGGTCCCATCACTTCATGGGAAATAGATGGGGAAACAGTGGAAACAGTGTCAGAC
>SJYX01019813.1:0-41349 GCA_006410675.1 Oreotragus oreotragus | reverse complement strand
TGGGATTGCTGGGTCATAAGGCAGTTCTATTTGCAATTTCTTAAGGAATCTCCACACTGTTCTCCATAGTGGCTGTACTAGTTTGCATTCCCACCAACAGTGTAAGAGGGTTCCCTTTTCTCCACACCCTCTCCAGCATTTATTGCTTGTAGACTTTTGGATTGCAGCCATTCTGACTGGTGTGAAGTGGTATCTCACTGTGGTCTTGATTTGCATTTCTCTGATAATGAGTGACATTGAGCATCTTTTCATGTGTTTGTTAGCCATCCATATGTCTTCTTTGGAGAAATGTCTATTTAGTTCTTGTACAAAATTGACAACAAATACCAAAAAGCAAAAATTAAAAATCTAGAGTAAAGGTTGGATTTTCAAAAATACAATATTAAAGAAAAGAAGTAGAAGAAGAAGAAAAACAAAGTCACAAGAATTATTAAAAAAACAACAACAACCACACACACACACACACACACACACACTATATATATATACACACATATATATATGGCATTTAAAAATAGGGTCTTTTTTTTGAAAAGTAATAGTAGGTTATAAAAATTAAAATTAAAGGAGAAATAGAGGACTTAAAAATTTTTTAAAGTTAAAGAAAAAGAAAAGGAGAAAAAGCAATCAAACAACAACATCAACAAAACAAGAAAAGAGAGAGAGATAATGGTCATAAAAATAGTAAAGATATTTCTGTGACTTTCTCTGGTGTTGTGGGCACTGTGGGGTCACTTCCAAGGCGGTTCCCCCTGTTTAGCTTCTTCTGTTTGCTGGTTTCTNTAAAGTTAAAGAAAAAGAAAAGGAGAAAAAGCAATCAAACAACAACATCAACAAAACAAGAAAAGAGAGAGAGATAATGGTCATAAAAATAGTAAAGATATTTCTGTGACTTTCTCTGGTGTTGTGGGCACTGTGGGGTCACTTCCAAGGCGGTTCCCCCTGTTTAGCTTCTTCTGTTTGCTGGTTTCTTCAGTGTCTGATTTCCGTCTTGACACAGGGAGGGCAGTGGTGGACACTTTTTTTTTTTTTAGGCTCACTTGTTCAGTCGCATTGTGGGGAGGGAGGGATGCTGCAAACTAATAACACTGGCATGTGCTCGCAGTGTCTCAGTCACACTGGGCATGCCCCTGCACACAGCGCACACCGCTCAGGCTCTACGTTGTTCTTCCAGGAACCGTCTGAGGCTGGCCCTAAGCTGCAGGCACCTCCCCAGTCTAAGCTGCTCAGGCTCAGCTCTCAGGTAGCCCTCAGAGGTGCAGATTCAGCTGGGCCTGAATTTTGTGCCCTTCCTAGGACCAAGTAGCTCAGGTGTTTGGTGAGCACAGTCGCTGCAACTTATCGCCTTTCCCATCCCTGCTGCTCAGTTTTCTGGGTGTACCATTGGCGCCCCTTGTCAGGCAGATGATGACTGTCCAGGACTCCAAGAAGTCTTAACAAAGAAGCCTGCTTGCAGTTTGGTAGGTAAAGTCTCTCCAGGGCTGCAATTGCCCGTTCCAGCCCTTCTGGCTCTGGCTGCCTGTCACCGGAGGGGGATGGTCTGCAGCCGGCTATTTCTGTTCCATCCTTTGTTCTGAGTGTGGTCCTGGCGATGTTTTATGTTAGAGCTTTACACGTGGTAGCTATCCCACAGTCTGGTATGCTAGCCCAAGTTAGTTCACTCTGGTTACACTCGCAGCATTCCAGCCTGATTCTTAAAAAGCACTGTAGCCCATGCTTCCCTGCCCAGCCCCCAATTGCTAGTGGCAGATGCAGGCATCTGGGCTGCTTCTTCACTGGGGGAGTTACTGTTGGGCTCGTAATCTGTTGGTTTTAATCATTTATTTATTTTTCTTCCCTGTTATGTTGCCCTCTGTGCTTCCAAGGCTCACCACAGACTCAGCAGTGAGAGTGCTTCCTGGTTTTTGGAAACTTCTCTCTTTTTAAGACTCCCTTCCTGGGACAGGACTCCCTTCCCAGAATGGAGCTCCCTCCCTACCTCCTTTGTCTCTTTTTTCATCTTTTATATTTTTCCTACGTGTTTTTGAAGACAATGATCTGCTTTTCTGGGTGCCTGATGTTCTCTGCCAGCATTCAGAAGTAATTTTGTAGAATTTACTCAGCACTGAAATGTTTTTTGATGAATTTGTGGGGGAGAAAGTGGTCTCCCCGTCCTATTCCTCCGCCATCTTAGGACCTCTTGCTTCTTAACTTTTTTCCAAGCTTATTTTCAGGAGAGCCAGACGGCTGCAGGAAATAGAGACTCACTCTTAAAGGATATACACAAAACCTCTGGGATTCAGGGAAGAAATAGTAATTTGAAAGAAGCCTGGGTAAGACCTATCTGCTTATCTTGAAAAGCCTCTCAGAGAGGCAGGGGACAACTGGAGTTGACCCTAGGGACATAGATGCTGGCAGTAGTCATTTGGGGAACTTTTCCTACCATGTGGACACTGATGCTGACAAGCACCATTTTGGAATCCTTCCTGTAGCTCATTAGCACCAGGACTCGGCCCACCACACCTACCAGTGTTGGCACCTGAGAGGTCTTAAGCCAAGTAACTAGCCCAGTGAGGACACCACTGCACTCACCAGCAGGCAGACTGCCTAAAGAACCCCTGAGCCAAAAACCATCCCAGGACGTGACCCTATCCACCAGACGGCCAAAGACCAGGCCCGCAAACCACTGGGCCAACATTAATCCAGGACCCTCTGGGCCTAGCCCCACTCCCACCTGAGGGCCAACACATCAACAGTGGGACCCCTGGGTGTTGCTGTCAGAGACCCCAGTGGCTTATACTAGCCTTTGGTCCAGTCTTACACAACAGTGGGCTGACATCAGTCCTAAGATCCCCAGTGCTTTTTCCCCACCCATCAGAGGGTGGGCACCATTCCCAGGACAACCACCCACACAGTCTACCTTGGCAGGTCAAGCTCACTAATGAACAGGCCAGCACAAGCCCAAAAACCCCTGGGCTCTGGCCTTCCCCACTAGCAAGCCAACATCAATGTTAAGATACCTTCCCTTAGCCAGTTACCCTGGGGTCTGGACCCACCAGCCAGTGGACCAACACTATATTTACAAACGCTCAAGACTCAACTCTGCCTGACAGTGGGCTACCACTAGTCCCAGTACCTTTCTTTATCCACCACTGGGTATGCACCAGTCCTGGAATCCTCTAAGCCATGTCTCCAGTCAGACAACTCCAGCTCTAGGACACCTTAAGCCCCTCAGTCAGTGGTCCTGGGACCTGATTTCACTGGTGATTTCCAGTTCCAAGATGCCACCCCCCAGCCAGCCTTCTCAGAATGCAGCCCCATTCTCCAGGAGGCCATCAATAGAGAATGGATAAGTAAGGTGTGGAATATTACTCAGCCATAAAAAGGAATGAATTATTGCTATTTGTGGCAACATGGACCTAGAGGGTATTATGCTAAGTGAAATAAGTCAGACAGAGAACAACAAATACTATATGAATTCACTTGCAAGTGGAGTCTGAAAAAGAAAAATCAATGAACAGAAGAAATGAAACACAACCAGAGTTATAGGTAAATAGAATAGAAAGGGGTTTTCCAGAGGGGAGGGTTAGGGACACAGGAAAAATAAATGAGAGAGATTAAAAGATACATTCTTTCAGTTGCAAAATAAATGAGTAATGGGTATGGCATATAAGCTGTGTGAAATACAGTCAATAATTATGTAATATCTTTGTATGGTGACATTTGTAATTAGACTTACAGTGGTGATTAGATTGAAGTTAGTAAATATTGAATCTCTATGTTTTGTAACGAGAACTAACATAGTGTTGTAAGTCAGTTCTACTTCAAAACTAACAAACTTCCAGTTATAAGATAAATAATTATTAAAGATATAATGCACAACATTTACACTGCTGTATATTACATATGAAAGTCAAGCGAGCAAATCCTAAGAGTTATCATCGAAAGAATAAAAATGTTTTTCTCTATTTTTCTTTAATGATCTAAATTTATTATGGTAATCACTTTATGATATAAGTAAGTTAAATCATTATTCTGTATGCATGCATGCTAAGTTACTTCAGTCATTTCTGACTGTGTGATCCTATGGAATGTATCCTACCAGGCTCCTCTGTCAACAGATTCTCCAGGCAAGAATTCTGGAGTGGATTTCCATGCCCTCCTCCAGAGGATTTTCCCAACCCAGGGATCGAACCTGAGTCTCTCATGTCTCTTGCATTGGGAGACAGGTTCTTTACCATTAGCCCCAGCTGAGAAGGCCATTATGCTGTATAACTTAAATGAATACAGTGCTGTATGTTACATGTGTCAGTAACACTGGAAGGAAAAAAAAAAAAAAAGGACTAATGCAAGAGTTTCAATCATGGCAAAGATGAAATAAGCTCACTACAGCCTATCTTTTCCCATGACTGCAACAAAAAACTTTGGGCAGAATTCAAAGAATTACTAAGTTTACTCTGGAAAGTAAATAACACAGATGAAATGGGAGGAAAAAAAAAAAAAAAAAAGGACTAATGCAAGAGTTTCAATCATGGCAAAGATGAAATAAGCTCACTACAGCCTATCTTTTCCCATGACTGCAACAAAAAACTTTGGGCAGAATTCAAAGAATTACTAAGTTTACTCTGGAAAGTAAATAACACAGATGAAATGGGAGGAAAGTTAAACTTGAAGAAGAAAGATAAGACTTTCCTCATTTTTACCCTCCCCTCTTTATCTCCTGGTTTTTACCTGAGAGTACAAGTAGCGGTGAACAATAAAATTTAGGGGGAAAATTCTGTCTTCAAAGCAAAGAGACAGAGAGTGGATTGGAGGGAAGATCTCCTTTTATTGATTTTCAGTTTTATTCTTTCCCTAAAGATGCTCCAGTCATCAAGCTGGCCTGCTTCCATAGTGGGATAGCTAAACCTCAGGGTAAAAACATCCTTTTATTCAAAGAAAGTGAGAAAGTAACACCAGTGGCCCAAAGAGTGTGTGGGAGATCACCATTATTTTGTCTCTTATTTCTCTCTCAACTTTACCTGAGNGTCATCAAGCTGGCCTGCTTCCATAGTGGGATAGCTAAACCTCAGGGTAAAAACATCCTTTTATTCAAAGAAAGTGAGAAAGTAACACCAGTGGCCCAAAGAGTGTGTGGGAGATCACCATTATTTTGTCTCTTATTTCTCTCTCAACTTTACCTGAGAAGGGCACAGTGTTGCAACATTGTTCCGTAGCCCAAAAGGCTACATCATGAGAGAAATTTTGGTGAATGGGAAAAGGGAATCACAGAGAACCAAGAGAGAGGCTAGGGAACTGAGGAAATATGAGAAGGAAAGGGGGATGTTTAAATATTATACCTGAACTGACAAGAAACAGGCTCAGCTCAGTTGGTGCACAATAAAAAGGTTACCAGTAAATATGATCAAAGCTTTGAGAACTGAATTATTGTTCACACCAAGATGTAAGCCTAGGTTAATCCCTGAATGAACAGTCAAAAGAAAACTCAAGCAGCAGAGCATAGACTTGGATACTCATAATGACTTTGAAACACTGCCTACAAAAGGTAAATCAAAACTTTTGATCTGGACTTAGCCATGCCAACTGTGTGCTAAAAAAAATAAGAAGAAGAAGAAGAAGAAAAGTACACTTAACTATCAAATAATTTTAACATGGCTTGGATTTTTACCATGTAATACTCAAGAAAATCTATGACAAACCTAGACTGANTTTGAAAGCACTGCCTACAAAAGGTAAATCAAAACTTTTGATCTGGACTTAGCCATGCCAACTGTGTGCTAAAAAAAAAAATAAGAAGAAGAAGAAGAAGAAGAAGAAGAAGAAGAAAAGTACACTTAACCATCAAATAATTTTAACATGGCTTGGATTTTTACCATGTAATACCCAAGAAAATCTATGACAAACCTAGACTGAGTATTAAAGAGCAGAGACATTACTTTACCAACAAAGGTCCATCTAGTCAAAGCAATGGTTTTTCCAATAGTCATGTATGGATGTGAGAGTATGACCATAAAAAATGCTGAGCACTGAAAAATTGATGCTTTTGAACTGTGGTGTTGGATAAGACTCTTGAGAGTCTCTTGGACTGCAAGGAGGTCAAACCAATCAATCCTAAAGAAACTCGGTCCTGAATATTCATTGGAAGGACTCATGCTGAAGCTGAAACTCCAATACTATGGCCACCTGATGCGAAGAACTGACTCATTGGAAAAAACCCTTGATGCTGGGAAAGATCGAAGACAGGAGGAGAAGGGGACAATAGAGGATGAGATGGTTGGATGGCATCACCGACTCAATGGACATGAGTTTGAGAAAGTTCTGGGAGTTAGTGATGGACAGGGAAGCCTAGTATGCTGCAGTCCATGGGGTCACAGAGTTGAAAAAGACTGAGTCACTGAACTGACTGTACAGGATATTCCAAAATCACTTGACATCAAAAGAACTGTGAAAATCTGGCCAACACCAGTGAAAAAATTATTAAAATGCCAAATTCAAGATGACTAAGACTTGGAAATTATCAGGAAAATACTTAAAGCAGTTTATAACTATGTCCTGTGAGCTAAAGTTGATCACTCTCAAGTTAAAAGAAGCATGGAAATTTTTAGCAGAGAAATAGAAACCGTATTGTAGAATAAGGTGCCAATTAAAATGTTATAAATGAAAAACACAATGTATGTCATAAAAGATTCACTGTATGGGCTCACTAGCAGACACAGAAATTAAACAACAAAGATTTGGTGAACTTAAAGTTAGATCAGTAGAAATTTTCCAATGTTTATAAAAGAAAAAAATGAACAAATATTAGCAAAGGTCAACACGTATGGGTTTTAACTAGAAGGTCTGATAATAATTTCATTAGCTCTTTAGAAAGAGAACCTAAAAGTTGGTGCAGAATGAAAAATAATCTGAAGAAATGATTATCTAAAAACTGACACTCAAAATCTTCAGTTCAGTTCAGTCGCTCAGTCATGTCTGACTCTCTGTGACGCCATGAATCGCAGCATGCCAGGCCTCTCTGTTCATTACCATCTATCAGAGTTCACTCACACTCATGTCCATAGAGTCCATAATGCCATCCAGCCATCTCATCCTCTGTCGTCCCCTTCTCCTCCTGCCCCCAATCCCTCCCAGCATCAGAGTCTTTTCCAATGAGTCGACTCTTCGCATGAGGTGGCCAAAGTACTGGAGTTTCAGTTTCCAAAGAAATCCCATGGCTGATCTCCTTCAGAATGGACTGGTTGCATCTCCTTGCAGTCCAAGGGACTCTCAAGACTCTTCTTCAATACCACAGTTCAAAAGCATCAATTCTTTGGTGCTCAGCCTTCTTCACAGTCCAACTCTCACATCCATACATGACCACAGGAAAAACCATAGCCTTGACTAGACGGACCTTAGTCGGCAAAGTAATGTCTCTGCTTTTGAATATACTATCCAGGTTGGTCATAACTTTTCTTCCAAGGAGTAAGCGTCTTTTAATTTCATGGCTGCAGTCACCATCTGCAGTGATTTTGGAGCCCAAAAAAATAAAGTCTGACACTGTTTCCACTGTTTCCCCATCTATTTCCCATGAAGTGATGGGACCGGATGCCATGATCTTCGTTTTCTGAATGTTGAGCTTTAAGCCAACTTTTTCACTCTCCTCTTTCACTTTCATCAAGAGGCTTTTTAGCTCCTCTTCACTTTCTGCCATAAGGGTGGTGTCATCTGCATATCTGAGGTTATTGATATTTCTCCCGGCAATCTTGATTCCAGCTTGTGTTTCTTCCAGTCCAGCGTTTCTCATGATGTACTCTGCATATAAGTTAAATAAGCAGGGAGACAATATACAGCCTTGACGTACTCCTTTTCCTATTTGGAACCAGTCTGTTGTTCCATGTCCAGTTCTAACTGTTGCTTCCTGACCTGCATACAGATTTCTCAAGAGGCAGGTTAGGTGGTCTGGTATTCCCATCTCTTTCAGAATTTTCCACAGTTTATTGTGATCCACACAGTCAAAGGCTTTGGCATAGTCAATAAAGCAGAAATAGATGTTTTTCTGGAACTCTCTTGCTTTTTCCATGATCCAGCGGATGTTGGCAATTTGATCTCTGGTTCCTCTGCCTGTTCTAAAACCAGCTTGAACATCAGGGAGTTCACGGTTCACATATTGCTGAAGCCTGGCTTGGAGAATTTTGAGCATTACTTTACTAGCGTGTGAGATGAGTGCAATTGTGCGGTAGTTTGAGCATTCTTTGGCATTGCCTTTCTTTGGAATTGGAATGAAAACTGACCTTTTCCAGTCCTGTGGCCACTGCTGAGTTTTCCAAATTTGCTGGCATATTGAGTGCAGCACTTTCACAGCATCATCTTCCAGGATTTGAAACAGCTCAACTGGAATTCCATCACCTCCACTAGCTTTGTTCTTAGTGATGCTTTCTAAGGCCCACTTGACTTCACATTCCAAGATGTCTGGCTCTAGATTAGTGATCACATCCTCATGATTATCTGGGTCGTGAAGATCTTTTCTGTACAGTTCTTCTGTGTATTCTTGCCACCTCTTCTTAATATCTTCTGCTTCTGTTAGGTCCATACCATTTCTATCCTTTATCGAGCCCATCTTTGCATGAAATGTTCCCTTGGTATCTCCAATTCTCTTGAAGAGATCTCTAGTCTTTCCCATTCTGTTGTTTTCCTCTATCTCTTTGCATTGATTGCTGAAGAAGGCTTTCTTATCTCTTCTTGCTATTCTTTGGAACTCTGCATTCAGATGCTTATATCTTTTCTTTTCTCCTTTGCTTTTCGCCTCTCTTCTTTTCAGTGCTATTTGTAAGGCTTCTCCAGACAGCCATTTTGCTTTTTTGCATTTCTTTTCCATGGGGATGGTCTTGATCCCTGTCTCCTGTACAATGTCACGAACCTCATTCCATAGTTCATCAGGAACTCTGTCTATCAGATCTAGGCCCTTAAATCTATTTCTCACTTCCACTGTATAATCATAAGGGATTTGATTTAGGTCATACCTGAATGGTCTAGCGGTTTTCCCTACTTTCTTCAATTTAAGTCTGAATTTGGAAATAAGGAGTTCATGATCTGAGCCACAGTCAGCTCCTGGTCTTGTTTTTGTTGACTGTATAGAGCTTCTCCATCTTTGGCTGCAAAGAATATAATCAATCTGATTTCGGTGTTGACCATCTGGTGATGTCCATGTGTAGAGTCTTCTCTTGTGTTGCTGGAAGAGGGTGTTTTCTATGACCAGTGCATTTTCTTGGTAAAACTCTATTAGTCTTTGCCCTGCTTCATTCCGCATTCCAAGGCCAAATTTGCCTGTTACTCCTGGTGTTTCTTGACTTCCTACTTTAGCATTCCAGTCCCCTATAATGAAAAGGACATCTTTTTGGGTGTTAGTTCTAAAAGGTCTTGTAGGTCTTCATAAAACCGTTCAACTTCAGCTTCTTCAGCATTACAGAATTTTATCCTTATCTTCATTTCAGTCTGTTGCCCAAAGTCCAGTTTTTCCTTAGTGATGGAATTCAAGTATTGTTATCTGGCTGAAGTGAAGTCATCTTTTCTTGTTTCATTTGCACCAGATATGGTTAAATAACTGTGCTGGGCAATGAGTATAGGAAGACATGATCTGCATGACCTCTAAGAGATGTCTTTGCAACTACATGGTATGTGTTTCTTTTTCCTTTTCTTTTTCTCTCTGCAGAAAAAGAAATGTAAATCTTTTTGATCTGGTACTGAGTGCTTATTGACACGAGAATGAAAACAGTTCTCAGCATCATGGACTGATAATTCAAGGACTGCTACAGGGCAGGGAAAAAACTGTTTGAACTACTATCACTTAATTGTGAGTTTGTTATAGTTGCTATTTGTTGTTACCATTATTCATTCACTAAGTCACATCTGTATCTTTTGCCACCCTATGGACTATAGCTTGCCAAACTCCCCTGTACATGGGATTCCCTAGGCAAGAATACTGGAGTGGGTTGTCATTTATTTATCCTAACTAACATAAGACCTTAGCTCAGTTACAATTCAGACATTCCCTTGGCACACTACCGAAAGTAGCTCCTCCCAAAATACTAACACATGATTTTACTTTATTGTCCTCAAACAGTCTACCACATCTCAATTATTTTGAAAGCATTTACCTGCAGATTATTTTCTCTAAATTGTATTTGGACTTTCTCAAACATGTATTTATACAAATCTTTCACTACTTTAAAAATATTGAAGACTGAATGAGTCAGTATTTTTTAAGGTTTTTCTTCCATAGAATTAATAATTTCCCAGCTTACTCTAATATCAAATCCAAAGCAATCATGAAGAATATCTAAAATTAAATATTTTTATTTATTTCATAATTAATGACAGCACATTTTAAATCTTAAAATGCAATGCTTAATTTAAATGTTAACATTTGCTAACATTTGCTAAAAATAAAAATACAAAGTAAAAAAAAAAAATCACAATATTTAACACTGAAAAGATTAGACCAAGTATTTGCATTTGCTATTTCTACAAAGCATAATGGACAGCAGTTCATATTTTAATTAGTTCTCCAACAAAAGGAAGGAGGGAAGAAAATTAGTCTCACTAAGTAAGAGTTGGGAGACATCCAATATTAATAACAGAAAATATAAGCAGTTTATTTTACATTTTTCCCAAACTAAAACATAAAGCCTATACTTTCTGAAAGAGTAAATTATTAAAATGGGTATGCCAGGTATAAATTAGCAATTTAAAGAGTCATTGTGCATGTTGAAAATTGTTTGAGATACTAGCTGTTTGTATTTCATTTCAATATTGAGTTTTATCTAACTTTTAAATTTCAAGTTTAAATTCAATTAAGACAGTGACTTTGTTTTTGTTATTTTAATGTTTTCTTTTTTGCTTTATTTTTTGTCTGTTTTTACTCAAAGAGAGATATGTACCAGTTTTCCTGAATTATTAGCTTTACATGAAACAATTACTTGCTAACTCTAAGCCCACCTCTTTATCTACTACTCACAAAAGTGTAGAGGAATGTTAAGTCTGTTAGAGTAATCATACTTTCTAGATAAACTCAAATCCTTCCTTGGGTACAAAATTATTCTTTCAAACTTGGATATATTAATTATCCAATTAAATATAGTAAGAAAATAATAATGAGCCACTTCATATAAAAGTGCAACACCAATACATTGGGATACCAATTTAGCATTAATAAAATAACTGTGTGTTCCCCAGTGAGCATATTCTATGACATAATTATTCTGAGTGGGAAGAGGAGACTGGCAATGAAAAGTTGATAGTTGTCCCAAGCATGACCTCAGTCAGCTGCATGAAAAGAAACACCAGACTATGTTGGACCAATAAATAGTATTAGCTGTTTCTCACATATCAAAAAATCCAGAGGTTGGTGTTCAATAAAGCCTAATTAATGTAATGGAGTCAGCCAGATCCATAACTCCATGCCTCTGCATCACTTCTCTTAGCTTATAATATTTATCCTTACATTTGTTTCCTCAAAATGTAGCTGAGTCTACTGTAAAAATATGATTGTTCAACATTTCAGGCATCGAGGCAGTATTTTAAGCAACAAGAAGAAGGAAAGTATACAAGAAAGGGACACATTTTTTTCTAGAATTATCCCAAAGAGTCAATACTGTTTTTATGGAAACCAGGGAAATCTGGCTGGTTATATTGCACACAAAACAACAATGAGATGTTATGAAGAAAAGAAAAGTTGTATCTCATCTAGGCAACTGTATCATGACTATATTTATCCAAAGTTCTTTGTCCTGCAAAGTGGGAAGAACAGTAATTTGGGGAACACAGCCACACACAAGCTCTCTTCCTCCAAAACATGATACTGAGAATTAAATGCATACACTCTAGCTTCCTATTCTTTTCCTAAGGTCAGTATCCAAAACATATAATTAGCTCATACAAATAAATAGCAAAAAACCAAATAACCCAATTGGCAAGGGAACAGAGTAGACATTTTGCCAAAGAAGACATGCAGACGTCTGACAGATACATGGAAAGGTGCTCAGTATCACTAACCAGAGAAATGTAAATCAAAACCAAGAAAGATGTCACATCAAATGTGTTAAGAGGGTTGTTATCAAAATCGAGGCAAATAGTGGCAAGGATATGGATAAAAGAGAAGTATTGTGCATTATGTTTGTGTGTGCGTGTGTGTGTGTGACATTTGCAACAACATGAATGAACATGGAGGACATAAAATTGAATTATACCTTTTGACTACAGAAAATTATCAAATTAATGAGTGGTAAAAATTAAAATACTACTGATCCTTCTAGAATTTACTCATTTGTGGACACAGAAGTTACTTAGTCTATGGAAACAGAAATTAGCCTCATTCAAAGATGCCAAAGAAGAAAGTTTGAGTCGTATAATTTCCAATCTTTTGTGTAGTATATGAGGTTGATAGTGAAGATTCCTAAAGCAAAATATAATATTCTTAAGCAGTAAATTTAGAAAGAATAAAAGGGTGATACCTAACTAATAGAAACTATTGCAAGATGTTGATTTCCTTAACTGACATTCCAATAAATGTTATCCTCAACATTCTTCCCTGACACAGCAGTTTCATATTTTCCTGAAGGAGAGTAAGCCTGCCAGATCCCACAGTCTTTCTCACAGATACTTTTCACAATATGTCTTGAACGGAGTTCCCTATTTAGATCTTAATCTTGACAAAATATTTTTTCAAGACAGGTTTTACATGTAGCTGTCCAGTTTTCCCAGCACCATTTACCGAAGAGGCTGTCTTTGCCCCATTGCATATTCTTGCCTCCTTTGTCAAAAATAAAGTACCCATAGGTGCATAGATTCATTTCTGTGCTTTTTATCTTGTTCCATTTATTTATATTTCTGTTTTTGTGTCAGTACCATACTGTCTTGATGACTGTAGCTTTGTTGTATAATCTGTGAGAAGGCAATGTCACCCCACTCCAGCACTCTTGCCTGGAAAATCCCACGGTTGGAGGAGCCTGGTGGGCTGCAGTCGATGGGGTCACTAAGAGTCAAACATGATGGAGCGACTTCACTTTTCACTTTCATGCATTGGAGAAAGAAATGGCAAAACATTCCAGTATTCTTGCCTGGAGAATCCCATGGATGGGGGAGCCTGGTGGGCTGCCATCTATGGGGCTGCACAGAGTTGGACACAACTGAAGCAACTTAGCAGCAGCAGCATAATTTGAAGTCAGGACGCTTGGTTCATCCAGCTCCATTCCTCTTTCTCAAGACTGCTTTGGCTTTGGAGTCTTTTTTGTTTCCACATGAATTGTGAATTTTTTTGTTCTAGTTCTGTGAAAAAATGCCATTGGTAATTTGATATGAATTGCATTAAATCTGTAGATTGCATTTGGTAGTATAGTCATTTCCACAATATTGATTATTCCTATCCGGGAACATATAAGTCCATAAGCTATAAAACTCTTAGAGGAAAACATAAGGAGAACACTCAATGACATAAAGCAAAGCAAGATCTGCTATGACCCACCTTCTACAGTGAAGGAAATAAAAGCAAAAGTAAACAAGTGGGACCTGATTAAACTTAAAAATTTTTTCACAGCAAAGGAAACTATAAGCAAGGTGAAAAGACAATCCTCAGAATGGGAGAAAAGAATAGCAAATGAACAACTGACAAAGGATTAATTTCCAAAATATACAAGCAGCTCATACAACTCAATACCAAAAAAACAAACAACCCAATCAAAAAGTGGGAAAAGGATCTAAACAGACATTTCTCTGAAGAAGATTACAGATGCTAACAAACACATGAAAAGATGCTCAACATCACAATTAGAGAAATTCAAATCAAATCTACAGTGAGATATCACTTCACACCAGTCAGAATGGCCCTCATTAAAAAGTCTTTAACAATAAATGCTGGAAAGGGTGTAGAGAAAAGGGAACACTGTTGCACTGTTGGTGGGAATGTAAATTGATACAGACACTATGGGGATTCCTTTAAAAACTAGGAATAAAAGCACCATATGGCCCAGCAATCCCATTCTTAGGCATAAATCCTGAGGAAACCAAAATTGAAATAAACACATGTATCCTATTGTCCATTGCAGCACTGTTTACAATAACTAGAACATGGAAGCAACCTAGATGTCCATCGACAGATGAATGGATAAAGAAGCTATTATATATGTATATATATACATATACATATACATACATACATACATATATATATATATATATATAATGGAATATTCCTCAGCTGTAAAAACGAAAGTGCTTGAGTCAGTTCTAATGAGGTGAATGAACCTAGAACCTATTACACAGAGTGAAGTGAGTCAGAAAAGGAAAGTTAAATAGTGTATTCTAACACATATACACAGAATCTAGAAAAATGGTACTGAAGAATGTATCTACAGGGCAACAGTGGAGAAGCAGACATAGAGAATAGACTAATGGACATGGGGAGAGAGGAGGAGAGGGTGAGACATTTGGGAAGAGTAACATGGAAACTTACATTACCATATGTAAAATAGATAGCTGGTGGGAATTTGCTGTATGGCTCAGGAAACACAAACAGGGGTTCTGTATCAACCTAGAGGGGTGAGATGGGGAGGGAGAAGGGAGGGAGTTTCAAAAGGGAAGGGATATAGGTATACCTATAGCTGATTCATGTTGAGGCTTGACAGCAAGCAGCAAAATTCTGTAAAGCAATTTTCCTTCAATAAAAAATAATTTTTTTTTTTAAAAAAAGTTCTATCCAATAGGAATTGTGGAAATTAACGGGACCATTATCTCTCACATGCGGTTACCCTTTAGACGAAAAGTTAACCATCTATTTTTTTTTTTTGCATATATTTTTTTTGGGTATTTATTTATTTTTTTACACGAACTCCCAAGGAACAGAAATTGAGACACATGAAAAGCAGCGCAAGAAGAGAAAGTAACTGAGTCCTACAATGATGGAGGACTAGAGATGGAATCAAAGGATACCGGCTTCTGAAAGCACCACTGTTGCTTTCACAGTTCAGTCACCTGAGTAGCCAACAGATTCTTAATATAAGAATGTTCCAAGCAACATTATGCTTGGCTGAGATGCCTGTCTTCTTTACTCCTCCTTGTAATCTTATATGAAACCCCATTTATTATGGTTACCAAGCAATGTAGTAGGTGAGTTCAGTGATTCAAGATTCCATGTTCAGATATATGCTGTTGCTGATTAAAGAGTTTCTGAAACAAGTGAAATGTAATCATAGTCATGAGAAAGTAACCCTTGAGATAATTGGAAAGGGGTTTTTAGCTTAAAACAATAACTCAGATAAGTTAAATTATACCCCCTGATGAAGATGACCACAGAAGGCTGACAATCTGTATGATACCTGTAGAATGGAACACAATGTTAGCCTTTCTCTAGTGCATTCAGGGAACAGATTTTTTGGTGCATTTACAAAAGATACCAGCCAAGAGATACCATAATTTGAAGGAAGAAACATATGTGATGTCTATGCAATTTATAAATAAAAGAGGCAAGAAACTGTCAATTAATGTAAATAATAAATTATTTTAGTTGATATAGCTTTAGTACGTATTTTAATAGATTGAAGATTGGGCATATGTCAAAATTCTCAAGATTCTTTTCTAATAGTTATTTTCACACATTTTGAATTGATTGTCTATTTTTCAAGGCTTGCTATTGGACTTGTACTTAATATTGTATCAATAAAAGATATTGATTACATCACAAAACTGAGTGTTTATTTCCATTCATAGGATATGTCTTCTATTTTACAAAATCTGGATTAAAGTCCCTTGCTAGCTTTTTTTTTTTTTAATTTTTCTTTTATTAACACATACCACCTTTCTTGTTTGGTTTGTTTTCTGAGAATTATACATATGACATTTCTCCTGTGAGTAGAAACTCTTCACTTATACTTTTTAGCTGAATATTGGTTTCTGTATATCTGTGTATAACCATCAAATCCACATATTTCTTTTTGTTTTCTATATTTTCAGATGATTAACTTTACTTAGAAGTATAAAATATCATCAAAAGAATATTGCTTTCTCCTTTAAAATATTTTTACTTGATACTCTTTGTGAACTAATTGCATTAATTCATACTTCCAGAGCAATTTTAAATAATAGTGATGATAGTGCCCCTTTTTTCTTGACCTTGACTTCAGATAGAAGATTTCACCCTGACTCTTGGAGCAAGACACTTTTTGTCATTTCAGTTAATTTAGTCACTCAGTTCTGTCTGACTCTTTGCAGTCCCATGGACTGCAGCATGCCAAGTTTCCCTGTCCATCTCCAACTCCGAGAGCTTTCTTGAACTCATGTCCATTGAGTCGGTGGTGCCATCCAACCATGTTATCCTCTGTCATCCCCTTCTCCTCTTGCCTTCAATCTTTCACAGCATCAGGATCTTTTCCAATGAGTCAGTTCTTTGCATCAGGAGGCCAAAGTATTGGAGCTTCACTTTCAGCATCAGTTCTTCCAGTGATTATTCAGGACTCATTTCCTTTACGATTGATCTCCTTATAGTCTAAGGGACTCTCAACACCACAGTCTTCTCCAACACCACGGTTCAAAAGAATCAATTTTTCCATGCTCAGCTTTCTTTATGGTCCAATTTGCACATCCATACATGACTACCGGAATAATCATAGCTTCAACTAGACAAACCTTTGTCTGCAAAGTAACATCTCTTTTTTTTTAACATGTTGTCTAGGTTGGTCATAGCTTTTCTTCCAAGGATCCATTGTCTAAATTTCATGGCTGTAGTCACCATCTGCAGTGATTTTGGAGCCCTAAAAAATAAATTCTTTCACTATTTCCATCATTTCCCCTTCTATTTGCCATGAAGTAATGGGACCATATGCCATGGTATTAGTTTTCTGAATGTTGAGCTTTAAGCCAGCATTCTCACTCTCCTCTTTCACTTTCACCAAGAAACTCTTTAGTTCCTCTTCACTTTCTACCATCAGGATGGTGTCATCTGCATATCTGAGGTTATTGATATTTCTCCCACAATCTTGGTTCTTGCTTGTGCTTTATCCAGCCTGATATTTCAAATGGAGTACACTGCATATAAGTTAAATAAGCAGGGTGACAATATGCAGTCTTGATGTACTCCTTTCCCAATTTGGAGCCAGTCTGCTGTTCCATGTCTGGTTCTGTCACTTCTTGACCTGCATACAGATTTATCAGGAGGTAGGTAAGTGAAGTGAAAGTCGCTCAGTCGTGTCTGACTCTTGGCAACACCATGGACTATTCAGTCCTGGGAGTTCTCCAGGCCAGAATACTGGAACGGGTGGTATTTCCCTTCTCCAGGGGATGTTCCCAACCCATGGATTGAACCCAGGTCTCCGGCATTGCAGGTGGACTCTTTACTAGCTGAAGTTACAAGGAGGCAGGTAAGGTAGGCTGGTATTCGCATCTCTTGAAGAATTTTCCACAAGTTGTTGTGATCCATACAGTCAAAGGGTTTAGGGTAGTCAATGAAGCAGAAGTAGATGCTTTTCTGGAATTCTCTTGCTTTTTCTATGATCTAACAGATGTTTGCAATTTGATCTCTGGTTCCTCTGTTTTTTCTAAATCCAGCTTGAACATCTGAAAGTTCTCAGTTCATGCACTGTGTGTCATATTACAAGGGAAACTACCAAGTTACATTTAAGACTTGCTGAATAATCATATATTGATTTTAAACTGTGTCAAGTATCTTATCAACATCTATATAAATTATTATTTCATTTCTTTTCATATTGATGTGTTGACTTTTATGTTATATATTCTAGTCTTGAACTACTACATTTCTGTTCCAGGTATCAATCTCATTTCTTCATGTTAACATTGTTTAGGGCTTATTTACAAATATATTCTAAAAGAGAGAGCCCTTCCTTCCTTCATCCTGTGTCCTTAAAATTGTCTGTCTGTAAAAAGTTATGCTTTTTAAAGTTTTTATAAGGTTAATATACAATATGTTTAATTCCAGTGTATTTAACTTACATGCAGTGTACATCATGAGAAACACGAGGCTGGAAAAAGCACAAGCTGGAATCAAGATTACCAGGAGAAATATCAATAACCTCAGATATGCAGATGACACCACCCATATGGCAGAAAGTGAAGAGGAACTAAAAAGCCTCTTGATGAAAGTGAAAATGGACAGTGAAAAAGTTGGCTTAAAGCTCAACATTCAGAAAACGAAGATCATGGCATATGGTCCCATCCCTTCATGGGAAATAGATGGGGAAACAGTTGAAACAGTGGCTGACTTTATTTTGGGGAGCTCCAAAATCACTGAAGATGGTGACTGCAGCCATGAAATTAAAAGAAGCTTACTTCTTGGAAGGAAAGTTATGACCAATCTAGATAGCATATTCAAAAGCAGAGATAATTACTTTGCCAACAAAGGTCCATTTAGTCAAGGCTATGGTTTTTCCAGTAGTCATTTATGGATGTGAGAGTTGGACTGTGAAGAAAGCTGAGCGCTGAAGAACTGATGCTTTTGAACTGTGGTGTTGGAGAAGACTATTGAGAGTACCTTGGACTGCAAGGAGATCCAACCAGTCCAGTCTAAAGGAGATCAGTCCTGGGTGTTCTTTGGAAGGAATGATGCTAAAGCTGAAGCTCCAATACTTTGGCCACCTCATGTGAAGAGTCGACTCATTGGAAAAGACTCTGATGCTGGGAGGGATTGGGGGCAGGAGGAGAAGGGGACGACTGAGGATGAGATGGCTGGATGGCATCACCAACTCGATGGACATGAGTTTGAGTGAACTCCGGGAATTGGTGATGGACAGGGAGGCCTGGTGTGCTGCAATTCATGGGTTGCAAAGAGTCGGACATGACTGAATGACTGAACTGAACTGAACTGTCAAACATATTCATTTCTTCTTAGTAATGAATTTGCTTAATTTTTAAAATCTCTTGTGAATCAAATTGAATATATATATATATATATATATATTCTTTTTTTTAGATTAAGTCATGTATTTTATAGCTTGTATTTACTGACTTGGACATAAAAATTTTGATCTCTTAAATCTAGTAAACTACTATCGTTTTGTATATTCATCAATAAACTAGTAAATGCTATCTAAATTAGTTGACTATTAGTTTCTTTTCTTTTTCTAAGATGGTATCTTAATGCTATTTAATGTCTCTAATAAGAATGTCTTAAAATCTGGATCTGGAGATATTTCATTCATTGTACTCATATTATAATGAAGAAATCCTGGTAAATTGAATCTATAAGTGATATTTTCATGCATGTTCAGTCTCTTAAGTTGTGTCTCTTTGCAACTATGTACAGTTTGCAGGCCCATCAGGTTCTTTTGTTCATGGGATTTCCTAGGCAAAAATACTGAAATGGATTGCCATTTCCTTCCCCAGTGGATCTTTTAAACCCAGGTATTCAACTTGCGTCTCCTGGGTTGGCAGGTGGATTCTGTACCATTTGAGCCACCTGGGAAGTCTATATAACCACTGTGAAATCGAAAATATGACAAAAATCAACACCAACTTATCTACAAAACAAAAACAACCACAGATATAGAGAACAGATTTATGGTTTTCCGGGGGACAAAGAGGTGGGAGATAGATAGATTGAGAGTTTGTGATTAGCAGGTACAAACATAAAATGGACAAAAAAGAAGGTACTATTGTATACCACAAAGAAATACACTCAATATCCTATAAGAAATAATAATGGGAAAGACTATGAAAAAGAATGTATATATGTGTGTGACTGAATCACTTTGCTGTATGTACATAAGAAATAAACACAACATTGAAAATCAACTGTACTTCAATTTTAAAAAGAGATAGAGGGGGGAAAAATAATTATATAACTGTTTATGCATTTCTTTCAATCCCTGTTCAGGGTTTACCTCTACTCAGCGAACATAAAAGATTATAAGATTTGTGTCTTGGAAAAATGTATTGGCTTCCTACCCTCAAACTCAATAACATTGTAACCACGGGCAAATTGCTTAACTTCTTTGTCCTATTTTTTTTTTTTCACCTTTAAAACAAGGTAACAATGTACTGCCTGCCCTATAATGTTGTTAATAGATTTGGTACATAATCTTTGCCAAAAAAGCATGAACCAAACACCTGTGCTTTAAGAACTGCATTGTACTTTATATAGATTTATTTTATATGTGTAAACTTAACTGTCCTTGAGTTAACTTTATAGCAAAGTCCACATTTATATTTATGAAAAGGTTTAAATAAAAATTTAAAAATCTAACCTGAAACATCAAGTATGTTATACTTGTATTACTTCATATATTTTATCTACTACCTTATTATCATTTGAGATTGTTTGGTCAGTATCCCCTATGAATATTCATTTTTTTCTTTTTAAAGTCTTTGAAAAATAATAACTATCAAGCCTTTCCTGTATCCTTTTCTTTGAATAAACATTTTATTTTTGTTCCAAGGCAGTGTTCATTACCACATCAATAAGCTTGTTTGGTTTACTTGCTATCTTAACATGACTAATGGACCACTGTTTATATATTTTTCTGTTGCTTTTACTAACTATTCTGCTTGCCAATTGTGCTCTGTTTGAAGTGCACATATCTTCCATCTGCTGTAACATTTTGTACCCATGTCCCAGCTGTACTAATTCTATTAATTGCATACTATTTATTGAACTTTATTACCCAGAATTAATCTTAAGCATTAAAGAAATGAGAACTATTTATGAACAAAATTGCTTTATATTCAATATTTTGTTCTTAAGAGTTCAATTTTAAGATAAAATATTTGTGCTTTTAGTTTTCTTTGAA
This sequence comes from Oreotragus oreotragus, assembly GCA_006410675.1. Lineage (NCBI taxonomy): Eukaryota > Metazoa > Chordata > Mammalia > Artiodactyla > Bovidae > Oreotragus > Oreotragus oreotragus. The sequence goes on along the minus strand of SJYX01019813.1, from coordinate 20,602 downwards.
TTGTGATTCTTAATCTAATAAACTATTTGATCCATTAATCTTGCCAAGAAATATGCCTTTTTGTAAGAAAATTAAACTATCCTTTCAATCTTTTTGATGACTAAAAACAGTGAATTGGTAATTTCAAAGGGGTTTATACAGATTCTGGTGAAAGCATAGTCCAGAATTCATAGATAAGAACTTTAATTTACTATCTGCTTCTTAATACATCTAATAGTATTGAACTTATTATTAAACCTGTCTCAATTTTACACTTTGTAAATTTTAAATTGTTCTTTTTAAAATCTTTCACATAGAGCATCTTAAATAACACTAAATTTAAATAAACTAACATGCAAGAAATTTCTTACACAATGCCTAAAATTGTTTTTCCTTGTAGAATATGGAAGTTAGACTGTATGCCATTAGGTCCCTCTCTCTAATAGCATTTCTGGTTTGGGAATAAATTTCAAATTTTATAATAAGAATATGAATTTATAAGATACATCTACCTTTTTGATACTTATGCACTAGCTATCGTGTCTCCCCAACAATATTGTTTTCCGGAGGCTCTTCTTTGTAATTTCTTCCAGGGTTAAGTGACCAGATCTCGAAGCATAATTAATATTGAGGGTAAATTTTGAACTGAAAGGGACAGAAATTATGATATTTCGGATCCAGTTGTAAAAAGTTATATCTTCCATCTTCCACAAACAATTGTTTTCTTAAAAGTTTTGTATTTGAACCCAGACCTGGATTTGAATTCTTCTGTTCAGTTGCTAAGGCTTTTCTGACTGTTTGCAACCCCATGGACATCAGGCTTCCCAAATCTTCACTGTCTCCTGGAGTTTTCTCAAACTCGTGTCCATTGAATCAGTGATGCCATGCTACCATCTCATCCTCTGTTGCCCCTTCTCCTGCTGTATTCAATCATTTTCAGCATCAGGGTCTTTTCCAATGAATTGGCTCTTTGCATCAGGTGGTCAAAGTATTGGAACTTCAACTTCAGCATCAGTTCTTCCAGTGAATATTCAGGGTTGATTTCCTTTAGGATGGACTAGATGGATCTCCTTGCAGTCCAAGGGACTCTCAAAAGTCTTTTCCAATGACACAGTTCAAAGGCANATATATATATATATATATATTCTTTTTTTTAGATTAAGTCATGTATTTTATAGCTTGTATTTACTGACTTGGACATAAAAATTTTGATCTCTTAAATCTAGTAAACTACTATCGTTTTGTATATTCATCAATAAACTAGTAAATGCTATCTAAATTAGTTGACTATTAGTTTCTTTTCTTTTTCTAAGATGGTATCTTAATGCTATTTAATGTCTCTAATAAGAATGTCTTAAAATCTGGATCTGGAGATATTTCATTCATTGTACTCATATTATAATGAAGAAATCCTGGTAAATTGAATCTATAAGTGATATTTTCATGCATGTTCAGTCTCTAAGTTGTGTCTCTTTGCAACTATGTACAGTTTGCAGGCCCATCAGGTTCTTTTGTTCATGGGATTTCCTAGGCAAAAATACTGAAATGGATTGCCATTTCCTTCCCCAGTGGATCTTTTAAACCCAGGTATTCAACTTGCGTCTCCTGGGTTGGCAGGTGGATTCTGTACCATTTGAGCCACCTGGGAAGTCTATATAACCACTGTGAAATCGAAAATATGACAAAAATCAACACCAACTTATCTACAAAACAAAAACAACCACAGATATAGAGAACAGATTTATGGTTTTCCGGGGGACAAAGAGGTGGGAGATAGATAGATTGAGAGTTTGTGATTAGCAGGTACAAACATAAAATGGACAAAAAAGAAGGTACTATTGTATACCACAAAGAAATACACTCAATATCCTATAAGAAATAATAATGGGAAAGACTATGAAAAAGAATGTATATATGTGTGTGACTGAATCACTTTGCTGTATGTACATAAGAAATAAACACAACATTGAAAATCAACTGTACTTCAATTTTAAAAAGAGATAGAGGGGGGAAAAATAATTATATAACTGTTTATGCATTTCTTTCAATCCCTGTTCAGGGTTTACCTCTACTCAGCGAACATAAAAGATTATAAGATTTGTGTCTTGGAAAAATGTATTGGCTTCCTACCCTCAAACTCAATAACATTGTAACCACGGGCAAATTGCTTAACTTCTTTGTCCTATTTTTTTTTTTTCACCTTTAAAACAAGGTAACAATGTACTGCCTGCCCTATAATGTTGTTAATAGATTTGGTACATAATCTTTGCCAAAAAAGCATGAACCAAACACCTGTGCTTTAAGAACTGCATTGTACTTTATATAGATTTATTTTATATGTGTAAACTTAACTGTCCTTGAGTTAACTTTATAGCAAAGTCCACATTTATATTTATGAAAAGGTTTAAATAAAAATTTAAAAATCTAACCTGAAACATCAAGTATGTTATACTTGTATTACTTCATATATTTTATCTACTACCTTATTATCATTTGAGATTGTTTGGTCAGTATCCCCTATGAATATTCATTTTTTTCTTTTTAAAGTCTTTGAAAAATAATAACTATCAAGCCTTTCCTGTATCCTTTTCTTTGAATAAACATTTTATTTTTGTTCCAAGGCAGTGTTCATTACCACATCAATAAGCTTGTTTGGTTTACTTGCTATCTTAACATGACTAATGGACCACTGTTTATATATTTTTCTGTTGCTTTTACTAACTATTCTGCTTGCCAATTGTGCTCTGTTTGAAGTGCACATATCTTCCATCTGCTGTAACATTTTGTACCCATGTCCCAGCTGTACTAATTCTATTAATTGCATACTATTTATTGAACTTTATTACCCAGAATTAATCTTAAGCATTAAAGAAATGAGAACTATTTATGAACAAAATTGCTTTATATTCAATATTTTGTTCTTAAGAGTTCAATTTTAAGATAAAATATTTGTGCTTTTAGTTTTCTTTGAATTGTGATTCTTAATCTAATAAACTATTTGATCCATTAATCTTGCCAAGAAATATGCCTTTTTGTAAGAAAATTAAACTATCCTTTCAATCTTTTTGATGACTAAAAACAGTGAATTGGTAATTTCAAAGGGGTTTATACAGATTCTGGTGAAAGCATAGTCCAGAATTCATAGATAAGAACTTTAATTTACTATCTGCTTCTTAATACATCTAATAGTATTGAACTTATTATTAAACCTGTCTCAATTTTACACTTTGTAAATTTTAAATTGTTCTTTTTAAAATCTTTCACATAGAGCATCTTAAATAACACTAAATTTAAATAAACTAACATGCAAGAAATTTCTTACACAATGCCTAAAATTGTTTTTCCTTGTAGAATATGGAAGTTAGACTGTATGCCATTAGGTCCCTCTCTCTAATAGCATTTCTGGTTTGGGAATAAATTTCAAATTTTATAATAAGAATATGAATTTATAAGATACATCTACCTTTTTGATACTTATGCACTAGCTATCGTGTCTCCCCAACAATATTGTTTTCCGGAGGCTCTTCTTTGTAATTTCTTCCAGGGTTAAGTGACCAGATCTCGAAGCATAATTAATATTGAGGGTAAATTTTGAACTGAAAGGGACAGAAATTATGATATTTCGGATCCAGTTGTAAAAAGTTATATCTTCCATCTTCCACAAACAATTGTTTTCTTAAAAGTTTTGTATTTGAACCCAGACCTGGATTTGAATTCTTCTGTTCAGTTGCTAAGGCTTTTCTGACTGTTTGCAACCCCATGGACATCAGGCTTCCCAAATCTTCACTGTCTCCTGGAGTTTTCTCAAACTCGTGTCCATTGAATCAGTGATGCCATGCTACCATCTCATCCTCTGTTGCCCCTTCTCCTGCTGTATTCAATCATTTTCAGCATCAGGGTCTTTTCCAATGAATTGGCTCTTTGCATCAGGTGGTCAAAGTATTGGAACTTCAACTTCAGCATCAGTTCTTCCAGTGAATATTCAGGGTTGATTTCCTTTAGGATGGACTAGATGGATCTCCTTGCAGTCCAAGGGACTCTCAAAAGTCTTTTCCAATGACACAGTTCAAAGGCATCAACTCTTCATTCCTCAGCCTTCTTTATCGTCCAACTCTCATATCAGCACATGACTACTGGAAAAACCATAGCTTTGACTAAATGGACCTTTGTTGGGAAAGTGTTGTCTCTGTTTTGTAATACACTGTCTAGGTTTCTCATAGCTTCCTTCCAAGGAGCAAGCATCTTTTAATTTTGTGGCTGCAATCACTGTCTACAGTGATTTTGGAGCCGAAGAAAATAAATCTACCACTGTTTCTACTTTCCCCCCATCTGTTTGTCATGAAGTGATGAGGCCAGATACCACGATCTTAGTTTTTTGAATGCTGAGTTTTAAGCTAGCTTTTTCACTCTCCTCTTTCACCCTCATCAAGAGTCTCTTTAGTTCATCTTTGCTTTTTGCCATTAGACGGTATCATATGCATATCTGAATTTGCTGATATTGCCCCAGAAATCTTGATTCCAGCTTGTGATTTATCCAGTATGGCATTTAGCATGATGTACACTGCATAAAAGTTAAATAAACAGGGTGACAATATACAGCCTGATGTACTCCTTTCCCAATTTTCAATCAGTACGCTGTTTCATTTCTGACTCTGTAGCTTCTTGACCTGCATACAAGTTTCTCAGGATGCAGATAATGTGGTCTGGTATTTCCATCTCTTTAAGAAATTCCAAAAGTTTGTTGCAATCCACAGTTAAAAGCTTTAGTGTAGACAATAAAGCAGAAGCAGACATTTTTCTGAAATTCTCTTGCTTTTCCTATGATCTAACAGATGCTGGAAATTTTATTTCTGGTTCCTCTGCCTTTTACAAAGTCAGCTTGCACATCTGGAAGTTCTCAGTTCACATACTATTTAAGCTTAGCTTCAAGGATTTGAGCATTACCGTGCTAGCATGTAAAATAAGCAAAGTTGTACGGTAGTTTGAACAGTCTTTGGTATTGCCTTTCTTTGGGATTGGAATGAAAGTTGACATTTTCCAGTCCTGTGGCCACTGCTGAGTTATCCAAATTTTCTGGCATATTGAGTGCCGCACTTTCACAGTTTCATCTTTTAAGATTTGAAATAGCTTAGCTGGAATTCTATCACTTCCACTAGCTTTTTTTATAGCATACTTCTTAAGGCCCACTTGACTTCGCATTCCAGGATGTCTGGCTCTAAGTAAATGACCATACAATTGAAAGGTTGTTGCTAAACTAAAAAAGATGCCGAGATGCTTGGCCTTCAGAGGAAACGAATTCAGTCCGGGGCCAGAGACGAGGCTTGATCACTCAGAGCTTTTGTGTAATAAAGTTTTATTAAAGTATAAAAACGATAGAGAAAACTTCTGATATAGAGATCAGAAGGGGGCAGAAAGATTGCCTTGTTGGCTAATGTTAGCAATGGAGTTATACACTTTTAATTAGTTATTATAATGAATCAAAATAATGTCTGGAGGTTGTAAAGATCTTACTAGACTCATTCCATAATTTACATCTTAAAATAACAAGATTAGCCAAAAGGTTTTCAGGAAGGAGAAATTCCTCAAACAAGATACATTGTTGTTATATAATTTTAGTACAGAGTTTTAACTGAGTTGTTTGCTATGTAATCATCAGTTCAAGGCTTAAAGATAAAAAGCTTTTATATGACTAAGACTAAGGAATGTAGAGGGAAAAAAAGTTTGTCCTTTCCTCTTTCTTGAGAATTCCAGACACCTGTTTCCTCCTGGAATTCCCTGGTGGCTCAGAGGATAAAGCATCTGCCTACAATGCACCTCAGACCCCTCTATCCTTGGGGACCCTGGAACTTATCAACCTACCTAGAAATTGACTCTCTCACTATCATGGTTATCTGGGTCATTAAGACCTTTTTTGTATAGCTCTTTTGTATTTTGCCACCTCTTCCTAATCTCATCTATTTCTGTTAGGTCCTTGCCATTTCTATGCTTTATTGTGTCCCTCTTTTGCAGGAAAAGTTCCCTTCACACCTCCAATTTTCTTGAAGAGATCTCTAGTTTCCCATTCTATTGTTTTCCTCTTTTTTTTTTGCATTGTTCACTTAACAAAGCTTTCTTATATCTCCTTGCAGTTCTCTGGAACTCTATATTCAGTTGAGTATATCTTTCACTTCTCTTTTGCCTTTTGATCCTCTTCTTTTCTCAGCTATTCTTAATGCCTCCTCAGACGACCAATTTGCCTTCTTGTTTCTCTTTTTGTTTGGAGTGATATTGGCCACTGCCTCTGGTACAATGTTATGAACTTCTGTCCATAGTTCTTCAGGCATGTTATATATCAGGTCTAATCCCTTCAATCTGTTCATCACCTCCACTGTATAGTCATAAGGGATTTTATATAGGTCATACCTGAATGGTCTAGCGGTTTTCCCTACTTTCTTCAATTTAAGTCTGAATTTTGCAGAAAGGAGTTCATGATCTGAGCCACAGTCAACTCCCAGTCTTGTTTATGTTGACTGCATAGTTTCTCTATTTGACTGCAAAGAATATAATCAGTCTGATTTTAGTATTAGCCATCTGGTGATGTCCATGTGTAGAGTTATTGCTTGTGCTGTTGGAAGAGGGTGTTTGCTATGACCAGTGTGTTCTCTTGACAAAACTCTGTTAACCTTTGCCCTGCTTCATTTTGCACTCCAAGGCCAAGCTTGTTTGTTACTCCAGGTTTTTCTTAACTTCCTACTTTTACATTCTAATATCGTATGATGAAATAAATTTTTTGGTGTTAGTTCTAGAACATCTTCATAGAACCATCCAATTTCAGCTTCTTCAACAATAGTGGTTGGAGCATAAACTTGGATTACTCTGATATTGAATGGTGTGCCTTGGAAATGAACTAAGATCATTCTGTCATTTTTGAGATTGCACTCAAGCACTGCATTTTGAACTCCTGTTGACTGCGAGGACTACTCCATATCTTCTAAGGGATTCTTGCCCACAATAGTAGATATAAGGGTCATTTGAATTAAATTCACCCATTCCCACCCATTTTAGTTCACCGATTCCTAAAATGGCAGTGTTCACTCTTGCCGTCTCCTGCCTGATCACATTCAATTTACCTTGATTCTTGGACCTAACATTCAAGGTTCCTATGAAATATTGTTCTTTATAGTATTGGACTTACTTTCACCACCAGACACATCCACAACTGAGCGCCATTTCCACTTTGGTCCAGCCTCTTCATTATTTCTGGAGCTATTTCTGTTCTTTCCCAAGGGCATATTAAACATCTACAGACCTGGAGGATTCATCTTCTAATGTCATATCTTTTTTGCCTTTTCATACTCTTCATGGAGTTCTTGAAAATCTACTTATTGTTTCAGCAATCTTGGGAAATCACTTACATGCTCTGAAATATTATCTTTTCTAAAAAGGAAATAATATACTACCTCATCCACTACCTTCCAAACTCCTACAAGAATCATATATAGTAATGTCCTGAACTTTGTATATTTAAAAAATGCCAAGAAAATGTTAATCATAGTTATTTAATGCATTATGAATTACTTGTTAAATACGGAAAACAGAAGCACCTAGTCATGGTGATTATGCCTCTCTGGTGAAGGTAGTTAGAGTTAAATTAAACTGATACTCTGGGCCACATTATTTATAAGATGCCAGTATAGTCAGAGAATGAGGCAGGAAATTTGTCCCTTAGGCTAGAAGTTAAAGACGGAGGCCCCACATATTGTAACCTCAAAGGCCCTTTTAAGCTCTTGAAACATGTTGACCCCCATGCACATGTTCAAACAGACTCTGAGAACTCCTACTCTAGGAGAGCATGGTAGTCAGTAGTTCGATTTTAAAGGGTGGTTAATGTTCAGTCTCTGATGAATTTGGGCAACTCAATCACTAAAACTTTATTAGAAATTATTAGAAGGAATATTTGGAGAGCTACCAGCCCATTAAGTTAAAGCCAGCAAAAACTAACATGATATACCCCCTCAAAATAATCTTTTATTCAAACCTCTATTCAGTTTCTCTTGCTTCATTTTTCTTACTCATCTTTACCTAGAAGTGGGGAAAATAAACTCAGCCAGAAAAAAAAAAAAACATACACAAGTCTAAGTCATGGACATTACTGAAGCTTCAGGCATGCACATTAGATCAAGATATTAGAAACATCATAAAGCTGAAGCACAGGGGCTGGTGCTGGGTACCAACATACTCCCCAGTTCAGGGGGCATAGAAATCTTCCCCCTGTGACTTAAGCAAGATTATAATGGAGCTTAATTTATTGAAAATATAATTTAACACTCACAAAATTAACAAAAGACTGGACAATAAGATTGAAAAAATGAGTAGGAAAAAATGGTTGGAAATAGGAACCACAGCAAATGCAGTTAAATCCCACTGGTTTCACAGAAGATGTTGTAAAAAGTATGATATCTCACTATCCCCATATTCCTGTGTACTCACTAAAGATTCAAATTCATGTGAAATAAAGTTTAATAGACTGAGCCTAAATCACCTAACTGATCTGTGATGGATCAAAATAGAGAAAGGGAAGATACAACTCTTTGAGATTTCAGATTGAGGGCAGCCACTGTCTTCCACCAGGTCGACACACAGTTGGGGATTGTCTAGAGGTGGGATGGATTTACTAGCAGAAGAATCCAAGAGTGACAGATTTTTATGTTGACCCAAACCATGGTTTCTTACCATCCAATTTGAGCAGGTTTCTTCTGGGCAAACATTCTTAACTATTTTCCTAAAATCGTGATAATAAATCAACAAACCCAAAAGAGCCAATGCTATAAATCCTGTTGTACAGGAGTGTATTTTGCTAGCACCATGGACAGGGAGATAGGCACTCAACTGGGGAGAACGCCTCAAAGATGGTGTTCTGTTCCTTAGATAGCACATGATAAGGATTTTTTATTGGCACTTAGCCACAGGCAGCATAAAAGATTTGAGGCAGTTGTTGGCTTAAATTTTACCTGCTAATAGATTCCTACCAGAAATCAAAATACCACTTTATGGCTATTCACTTTAGAATTGTGACAGACATTGTTATCTATTTGATCCATAACAATTCACAGCTCAACTTTTCTTCTTCACTGCTAGATTTTATCTTTTCATTTAGAAATTGAAAGTTCCAAGTACCCATTGCCCTTGCCTCCCACTTTTCATCTAAGGATGGGGGAATGACTCAATAGTTGCCACTGAAACTTCACAGGAAATAACCTGAATAGCTTCTCAAGATTTGCCTTCTAATAAAAATGACATTCAAGTACCTTAAGAAGAAAAAGAAGTTATAAGAGAAGCTAACTCAGACCTGTAACCACCTTGATATCACCTCTCTCTGGAATGCTTGTTATGTGAGAGATGACTGTCCATCCTTTAAGCCATTTGAGATAAGTTTTCTGTTACTTGAAATCAAAAGCATACTAAGCGAGGAATAATTTGTAAGTGGAATGTAGGTTGAGACAATTAAAATATTCTAAAACAAGGAATTGGAGGAATGGAAGATATAGAATTAAGAACTTAAGTATTCCAGGCTAGAAAGCTGGTGACCCTTATGAAGCAGTTAAGGAGCCTTGGTTAGATAGCCTTGTTGACATACCTTGGGATAGTAAGTCATAGACTTCCCAAGTGACATTAGTGGTAAAGAACCTGCCTGTCAGTGCAGATAGACATAAGAGATGGGAGTTCAATCCCTGGGTTGGAAAGATCCCCTGGAAACCCACTGCAATATTCTTGTTTGGAGAACTCTATGGACAGAGGAACCTGGTGGATTACAGTCCATAGGGTCACAAAGAGCCTGACATGACTGAAGTGACTTAGCATGCACAGACACAGGATAGTAAGTCACCTGTGACTACTTAGTGCTATGAGAAATAGTAGGTCAATTCAGAATACCAAAATGTGTTGTCTATTTCTTGCACTTTCCTTTGAGGTACTACAGAAGAGATAAGCCTAATCTAAAGTCATCTGGTATGAAAGGAAGTGAACAAAGAAGAAAATACAAGGCCCTGATCATGGAGCTTCTCATGTCCACTGAACTTCCACTGAAGCCTATTTAAATGATTGAAATTTGGGCCAGCTTCAACATGGCAATAGTGTTCCATCTATTTTTTGTCTTACAAGTAGCTCCAATGGTATTCGGAGTAGTGCTGCTTTCCAAATGTTTGCCCATATTAGAGAAACATTCATGCCTTCCTTCTAGTGGTTCTTCAGAATATATATTGTTTTCACTGAAAAAAACAAAACAAAACAAAACTTGAATTTGCTATATAGGTGTGTCTGTGTGTGCTAGTCTCTCAGTCATGTCTGATTCTTTGCAAGCCCATGGACTGTAGCCTGCCAGGCTCCTCTGTTTGTGGAATCTTCCAGGCAAGAATACTGGAGTGAGTTGCCATTTCCAACTCCAGGGGATCTTCCTGACCCAGATATCAAAACAGTGACTTTTGCATCTCTTACATTGGTAGGTGGATTTTTTACCACCAGTGACACCTGAGAAGCACTTATATGGTATACCTGACTGTAATATAAATGAATCTATATACTGAGAAAGCAGAGTATTCATCAGATCTATTTTTAAAAATTTATGGCTTTAACAAATATTTCAAGCATAAGTACAATTAAAGAATAGTTCAAGTAATAGCAAATATATGTCATATAAGATACATATAAGTCAGAAGTCAAAGGGTAAATTATTTATTAAATAAAGGAATTATCACTTTAAAAAGAGTTCATACAACTTTCAACAGTCTTTAAAAAGCATGTATTTATAGGAATTTGATTTTTATGAAACTTACAATATATGTTTCTTTCTCCAGAGGATCTTCCCGACCCAGGGATCGAACCTGGGTCTCCCGCATTGTAGGCAGACGCTTTACCGTCTGAGCCACCAGGGAAGCCCATATATATATAATACGACAAAAATTTTTCCCTTTAGGTCAGAAATTATTTACAACAGAGGTTGATGAACTATGATCCTTGGACTAGATACTTGATTTTGTAAATAAAAATTTTATTGACTCTTTATTTGTTTTGAACTATAAATGTTTTTTGGGGGGCACAATGGCAGAGTTGCATAGTTGAGGCACAGGCAATAGATCTGCAAACCTTAAATCTGTCCTCTTAATAGAAGTATGAAAAATGTCAACCATTCACGTTTTTAAAAATGGATTTTAAAATATATATATTTTTAAAAGTGAATTGATATTTGTATTTAGATGCCAAAATGGATTTTTCTAGTAACCAACTAAAACTTCAGCCTTAAGCTCTATTGACTCCAATCTGGAGTTGAGAAAGAGAAAACTTAAGGTCTGATATTGAAATTGTTAACAAGGTGAGTTTTTAATTGGAGAAGACTCTTGAAAGTCCCTTGGACTGCAAGAAGATCCAACCAGTCCATTCTGAAGGAGATCAGCCCTGGGATATCTTTGGAGGGAATGATGCTGAAGCTGAAGCTCCAGTACTTTGGCCCCCTCATGCGAAGAGTTGACTCATTGGAAAAGACTCTGATGCTGAGAGGGATTGGGGGCGGGAGGAGAAGGGGACGACCGAGGATGAGATGGCTGGATGGCATCACGGACTCGATGGATGTGAATCTGAGTGAACTCCTGAGTTGGTGATGGACAGGGAGGCCTGGCGTGCTGCGATTCATGGGGTCGCTAAGAGTTGGACACTACTGAGCAACTGAATTGAACTGAAGCTCAACCTCCCCACAACTTTTTTTAAACTTCAGCTGAATATAGAAATAGAAGTAAATGTAACTGTAGCAGAGACTGATCAGAAGCACATTAAGGCCACCCTGGAAAAGATAAGGTTTCCCAGCCTCACTTGCAGTTACTTTAGCATCAGATGATGGGGTTCTAGCCAATGGAATGTAAGTAGTATTGATATGCTCCCTTCTAGACCTATTCATAGTATGTCCCATGTAATACTCGAGCCTCTCCATGTGGCTCTCTCCATGTAGCCTCTCATATGGCTAAAAGTGCAAGATGTTGAGATGGCTGAAACACCTAATGGAAGATATTCAAGTCACTGATTGGAGAAGAGAAACCTGAAAGAGCCTCCCAATCCGCAATGAATTGTGGTGAAAGTAAAAAAAAAAAAAAAAAAAAAAACAGACTTTTAAAGGTATCAATCAACTAAAAGTGCAGTCATTTGTTAAAACAACTAGCCTACATTATCTTGACTAATGAATGGTACACAAAGGTTTTGATTAATTGTATTATTTCCTTTCTTGATATTTAAATAAAATTGGTTTTTCTCTGTCTGTCCCATTTTCTGGTACCACCTTTATTCCAAGTTGTTGGTGACTTTCTATTTTATCTCTTGCTCTGTTTTTTTTAGTTTTGCTGAATTTGAGCTGGTTTTCATTTTGCCTTTAGAAAATACATTCTTTTCTTCATTACCATGTTGACTCAGTTATAAAAATAGCCTGTTGTCCTTAATTACTTAAAATATCACTCACACAATCTTTACTGAATATTTTAGATGATAAATTGCATTACCATGAAATAATGAAGCAAATTATATTCATCAGGAATACTTTTGAAAAGTCCTTTAGTCTCTCCCCTTCTAGAAATTTCTCACTAATATTTCACCTATATTTTCCTACCAGTTCCCTCATTTTTCCTTAATTTTCCTCTATTCCCTGCTGTCATTATAAAAGAAACTCCTTTTTTCTGCAGAAGTGTAATCTTTTCCCAGCTTTAGTTCATTAAAGTTCATATTCATAATAAAACACATCTATTTGAATATGTTCATAAGGAGAGAATTATCCACTCGTCAAAAGTCCTGTAAATATCACTTAAAATAATGTTTTTCTTCTCACTGTAGATGAAATCTCACATTTTCAAAGTCTCTCCATTACTCCCTCACCCCATTCTGAACATTTTCTGATATACATTTTAAAGAACTTTTTTCAGTACATAGGCCAGAAACCTTTGGGTAGCAAGATCTCAAAAAAAAGCTTACCCATGTGAAGGAACCAGGCTTTGGCATTTCTGCTTATTATGTGATCCCTCACTGAGACACTTCCAGGGAATACTGTGCTGCCATTCTTTACAGCACATCTCAAATATTCTAACTGAAATTTAAAACCATCCAATTGTTAAGTCTATGCTTATTAAGATCAAACTTTGCCAGTGAATGTCGTATGTAATGCATGAATTCAGATTCTTGAATGACAAAAAATGAAAGAGACAAAGTGTGTTTTTATGAAGGGCAAGGAACATTTAAAATTATTTCCATATTGCACAAAAATTGTAAACTAAATCTATTAGAAACAACAAGGGGAAAAGTATTAAATTAAGGAACATACAACAGAATTACTTTAGATGGAATAGTGACTTTTGCAACTAAGGCTCATAAAACAAAAAGGAAGCTAAACCAAAATAAATTGAAGCCTCAGAACTATTTTCCTATATTTGTTCAGACTGCAGCAGGTTGAGGCATGTGTAAAAAGGTCCTGACAGAGCCATATTACAATTCTCTGTTGGATTCTTATGCAGGCTGGCGTAAAGTTATCATTAATTGCTCAGGGGCTATATAACCCTTTTTATTGAGTTTATTGAGAAGAGTATTTGAGAAATGCCTATCCAACTCTGGTGAGCTGAGTAGGTTAAATAAAGCTTAAACAAAGCTTTTTCCATCCTGAGAATCCAAGTCACTCGGCATTTTCAGGATCACAGTGGGACCCCAGAGACAAGAGTCANAGGGGACGACCGAGGATGAGATGGCTGGATGGCATCACGGACTCGATGGATGTGAATCTGAGTGAACTCCTGAGTTGGTGATGGACAGGGAGGCCTGGCGTGCTGCGATTCATGGGGTCGCTAAGAGTTGGACACTACTGAGCAACTGAATTGAACTGAAGCTCAACCTCCCCACAACTTTTTTTAAACTTCAGCTGAATATAGAAATAGAAGTAAATGTAACTGTAGCAGAGACTGATCAGAAGCACATTAAGGCCACCCTGGAAAAGATAAGGTTTCCCAGCCTCACTTGCAGTTACTTTAGCATCAGATGATGGGGTTCTAGCCAATGGAATGTAAGTAGTATTGATATGCTCCCTTCTAGACCTATTCATAGTATGTCCCATGTAATACTCGAGCCTCTCCATGTGGCTCTCTCCATGTAGCCTCTCATATGGCTAAAAGTGCAAGATGTTGAGATGGCTGAAACACCTAATGGAAGATATTCAAGTCACTGATTGGAGAAGAGAAACCTGAAAGAGCCTCCCAATCCGCAATGAATTGTGGTGAAAGTAAAAAAAAAAAAAAAAAAAAAAACAGACTTTTAAAGGTATCAATCAACTAAAAGTGCAGTCATTTGTTAAAACAACTAGCCTACATTATCTTGACTAATGAATGGTACACAAAGGTTTTGATTAATTGTATTATTTCCTTTCTTGATATTTAAATAAAATTGGTTTTTCTCTGTCTGTCCCATTTTCTGGTACCACCTTTATTCCAAGTTGTTGGTGACTTTCTATTTTATCTCTTGCTCTGTTTTTTTTAGTTTTGCTGAATTTGAGCTGGTTTTCATTTTGCCTTTAGAAAATACATTCTTTTCTTCATTACCATGTTGACTCAGTTATAAAAATAGCCTGTTGTCCTTAATTACTTAAAATATCACTCACACAATCTTTACTGAATATTTTAGATGATAAATTGCATTACCATGAAATAATGAAGCAAATTATATTCATCAGGAATACTTTTGAAAAGTCCTTTAGTCTCTCCCCTTCTAGAAATTTCTCACTAATATTTCACCTATATTTTCCTACCAGTTCCCTCATTTTTCCTTAATTTTCCTCTATTCCCTGCTGTCATTATAAAAGAAACTCCTTTTTTCTGCAGAAGTGTAATCTTTTCCCAGCTTTAGTTCATTAAAGTTCATATTCATAATAAAACACATCTATTTGAATATGTTCATAAGGAGAGAATTATCCACTCGTCAAAAGTCCTGTAAATATCACTTAAAATAATGTTTTTCTTCTCACTGTAGATGAAATCTCACATTTTCAAAGTCTCTCCATTACTCCCTCACCCCATTCTGAACATTTTCTGATATACATTTTAAAGAACTTTTTTCAGTACATAGGCCAGAAACCTTTGGGTAGCAAGATCTCAAAAAAAAGCTTACCCATGTGAAGGAACCAGGCTTTGGCATTTCTGCTTATTATGTGATCCCTCACTGAGACACTTCCAGGGAATACTGTGCTGCCATTCTTTACAGCACATCTCAAATATTCTAACTGAAATTTAAAACCATCCAATTGTTAAGTCTATGCTTATTAAGATCAAACTTTGCCAGTGAATGTCGTATGTAATGCATGAATTCAGATTCTTGAATGACAAAAAATGAAAGAGACAAAGTGTGTTTTTATGAAGGGCAAGGAACATTTAAAATTATTTCCATATTGCACAAAAATTGTAAACTAAATCTATTAGAAACAACAAGGGGAAAAGTATTAAATTAAGGAACATACAACAGAATTACTTTAGATGGAATAGTGACTTTTGCAACTAAGGCTCATAAAACAAAAAGGAAGCTAAACCAAAATAAATTGAAGCCTCAGAACTATTTTCCTATATTTGTTCAGACTGCAGCAGGTTGAGGCATGTGTAAAAAGGTCCTGACAGAGCCATATTACAATTCTCTGTTGGATTCTTATGCAGGCTGGCGTAAAGTTATCATTAATTGCTCAGGGGCTATATAACCCTTTTTATTGAGTTTATTGAGAAGAGTATTTGAGAAATGCCTATCCAACTCTGGTGAGCTGAGTAGGTTAAATAAAGCTTAAACAAAGCTTTTTCCATCCTGAGAATCCAAGTCACTCGGCATTTTCAGGATCACAGTGGGACCCCAGAGACAAGAGTCAACAAAACCAGGCCATAAAATCAAGAAGGCATTGAATGTTTGGTTTCAGGACTAGACAAGGGAAAATTAAAGAATGACTTTAAAACTCACACACTCTGAAACAAGGCAAAACCAATTTACAAACATTTTGTTGAGACTGCAGAGGAGGGACACTGAAATGTTTTCCAAAAGCAAAAGAAACTTAAAGTACTTGCAACTCCCTTATATGCTCATTTGTTTTCTAAGGCTCCTTATGCCTATTTCTGAGAAATGTAGGCCTAAACTGTAAATCATATTGGGATTCCTCTTAATCAGGTGGCCCCCTAAACCAGCAGTCCTCAACCTTTTTGGCAGCAGGAACCTGTTTCCTGGAAGACAATTTTCCCATGGATGAGGTGGGGGTTGTGGTTTGGGGATGATCCTTTTAAGAGGTGTGCAAACTAGATCCCTTATGCATGCAATTCATAACAGGATTCATGCTTCTATGAGAATCTAATGCTGCAGCTGATCTGAAGCAGAGCTCAGGTGGTAATGTGACTTACAGGAAATGGATGTATATACAGATGAAGTTTCATTCAGTAGCCCACCACTCACCTCCTGCTGCGCAACCTGGCTCCTAACAGACCAGGATCTGGTCCACGCTGGGAACCCCTGACAAACAAATGCTAGGACTGTTTGCAAAACCTTACTAAGTATCTTTGCCCATGTGGAGCCCTAGAGCTTCACCTTCATTAACTTCATGACAAATTTGTCTTTTCCCGTTCTTTGAAAATTTCATTTTGTTGACCAAGAATTCTCTCACCAGGATCTTTGCAAGAAATTAAATTTTGAGTTTGAGGTAAGCATATGGTTTTGCTTTATTTTCTCACACTCATAATAAATATTTTATGTTCTGTCATTTCTGAATTCATCTTACATTTGGATGAATAGTTAACCTAGATATATCTCATATTATATTTATTCCATATATAACAATATGTATCACTTTCTGAAATTACTGATTCAATTTTTTTTAACTCCAGTTTTCCCTTTTTCTTCAGCTCTAAGTCCAGCTTAATATTGACAAGTTTATACTTTAGCTCCAATGTGTAAAAATATTAAATATTAGGTTTCAAAAACAAACTTAATGTTCCCTGGTACTCAGATGGTAAAAAATCCATCTGCAATGCAGGAGACCCAGTTCGATCCCTGGGTCAGGAATACCCCCTGGAGAAGGAATAGGTTACCCACAACAGTATTCTTGGGTTTCCCTGGTAGCTCAGCTGGTAAAAACTCCACCTGCAATGTGGGAGACCAGGGTTCAATCCCTGGGTTGGGAAGATTGCCTGGAGAAGGCAATGGCTACCCACTCCTGTATTCTGGCCTGGAGAATTCCATAGACTGTATAGTCCATGGGGTCACAAAGAGTCAGACATGATTGAGCGACTTTCACTGACAGATTCTGTATATTTACTCCTATATTTTTTTCTAAAAGATTTTTAGTTTTAATTTTTACGTTTAGTTCTATAATCAATTTTGAATGTGTGTGTGTGTGTGTGTTGTGAATTAAGGACTTAATTTTTAAGTGAATATACACTTTTTACACCACCACATAATTAAAGTAGTATCCTTTCACCTTTGAATTAGTTTGACAATTTATTTGAAAATCAGTTAAACAGTTCCATTTGGGTTTATTTTTAAATATCTAGTTTGTTCCTTTTCACCTTGAGTCATTTAGGTAGTTTGTGTGTTTCTAAAATTCTGTATATTTTATCTAGCTATTTAGTTCTTGGGATATAATTGTTCTTAGTGATGTCTTAATAGTCTTTTTCATTTCTGTACGGTCAGTAGCAACATTTCCACTTTCATTTCTCATTTTATTTATCTGTGGCTTCTCTCTATTTTATATTCAGTCTAGCTCAAGATTTTTTAATTTTGTTGACCTTTTCAAGGAATCAGCTTCTGGTTTTATTGACTCTATTATTTTTCCATTTTCTATTTATCTCCACTCTAAATTTTTATTCCTCCTGTCTGCTAACTTTGGATATAGTTTGCTTTTCATTTTATTTTTCCTTAAGATCATAAAGCTAGGTTTTTTATTTTAAATTTTTTATTTTAATATAGGCATTCCTAGAGGAGTCTGGTGGGCTACAGTCCATGGGGTCGCTAAGAGTCGGACACGACTGAGCGACTTCACGTTCACTTTTCACTTTCATGCATTGGAGAAGGAAATGGCAACCCACTCCAGTGTTCTTGCCTGGAGAATCCCAGGGACGGGGGAGCCTGGTGGGCTGCCGTCTATGGGGTCACACAGAGTCGGACACGACTGAAGCGACTTAGCAGCAGCAGCAGTAGTTATAAATTTTCAACTGAGTGTACATTTGCTGCATCCTATTGTTTCGTATGTTTTGTTGTTGTTGTTTGTTTCTAAATAGTTTCTCATTTCCTTTGTAATTTATTCTTGGATCCATTGTTATTTAAGTGTATATTGTTAGTTCACACATATTTATGAATTTTCCAATTTTTATTTTGTTATTAAATGAGATTTATCCCACTGTGATTAAAATAAATATCTTATTGAGGATTCCTTAAGTCTAGTCAGTCACATGTCTTGCTACTTTCAAAATTCTCTATTTGTCTTTGGTTTTCAAAAGTCTGATTACAATGTATTACCCTGTGAGTCTCTGAGTTTATCCTGTTCAGAGTTCATTGAGATTCTTGGATGCATAGGTTCTTGTCTTTCATCAATCTGTAGGCCTGTTCAGCCACTGTTTCTTCAAATGCAGTGTCTGCCCCTTTATTTGTCTCATCTTCTTCTCCTTCTGGTGTTAATTCCCATATGAGCATGTTGGTCCTCTTGATGATCTCCCACATGTCTCTCAGGTTCTGTTCACTTTTCTTTATCTCTTTTTCTTCCTACTCCTGACTTAGTCACTTCAATTGTCTTATCTACAAGTTCACAACTTCTTTCTTCTACCTGCTCATATTTGATGTTAATCCCTCCAACATTTTTTTTTTCAGTTATTGTACATTTCAACTTGAGAATTTTTGACATTTAGAATTTCATATGTCATTTTCTTGATTTCTTTTAGTTATTTACCTATGTTTTTATTTAGTCATTTGAACATTAAAACATTTATTTTAAATAGTTTTTTTAGACATAGGTTCTGTGGGAATGAATTTCTGCAAAATTACTTTGTTCCTTTTAATGAGTCTTACTTACCAGTTTTTGTTTTTTGTAAAACTTGAATTTTTTTTTTTTTTTCTGTTGTTGAAAACTGAGTACCTAAATCTCAAAATATAGATTCTGGAAATCTTTCTCTCCTTTCCCAGGTCTGCTAACATTTCAGTTCTTGAATGCTATTGTAATTTACCTGTCCAGTGACCCCAACTATTCCCTTAAAGATAGCATTCTTGTCATAGAGAGCTGCCAAAATCTCTGCTCCCCAAATTGTGTTCAGCTAATATTTGACAGAGATATCCTTGAATGTTAGAAGCCATTAAAAAAAAAAAAAAGGAGTTTGTCTTTGAATAGTGGTTGTGCTAGGGCATTTCTTCCTCACTTAGCTAGACTTGCACAAGTCTATGAATCAGCCCAAGGTGAAAACCTAGTTTTTTTCTCAAGCATTCTCTAAACATATATCATGGCCTGGGACTATGCATAAACTTTTAAATTTCCCAGTATTGATTCTTTTCTTGAGTGATCTAATTTCCCAAGGAAACTCTCCTTGCTTTTGCTACTCAATATTAGGTGGTCTATTGTTTGTTTTGTCTATAACATTTTGTCACAGGCATAAGGGATTGTTAGTGCAGCTTGCAATATTTTTGAGCAAAGCCTACCCCTTGACTTCTAATAAAGCAATAATGAGATAAATGCCTTGGACCAGTCCTTCTGGTAGCTCCCAGACAGGTTAGAACAGATAAACAATAATTAGCATATAGCTCTGCTTTGCCTCCTCTGAAATCAGTGGGTTTCCCTGAAAATATAAGTTGCTGGCACTTTAAAACCAAGACCTCCACTACCCACTACTCACTACCCACTACCCACTACCCACTACCTTGATGAGAGTTTGAGCAAGGGCAAGTAAAAGTACCATAAAAGTTTCCTCTGATTTTAGATTTAACTTTTCATTGACTCAGCATTTACCTGGCTGCTGTAATCTTTTGACTGTTTTCCAGAGTTCTGATAAATTTGGTTCTGACAGTTTCTGTTTGTTTTTCATTATTTCTTTGGGAGTATGCGAGCTAGGCATTGCCTTCCACTATTTTGCTGTCATTTCCTTTATGTCCATTCTTGAAGGGGCACTTTGAAAAGCTGTGTTGAAAAGGATTACAAGAGTAAGTCAAGTGGGAAAAAATGTCAAGATTGATTAGCTATGTCTAGTACAGCGATGGGAGAAAGTATAACAGCAAATAGTCCACAAAATTCCTAAATCTGGACAAGCCCAAGAAAATGTTACATGTCTCAGTAAACTGTGGTCCCCAGAACAAGTCCACGATATCTTCTATGCCACTCTAGTAACGAATGGACATATTCTAATCTATGTCTACTCAGTTCAGTTCAGTCGCTCAGTCGTGTCCGACTCTTTGCGACCCCATGAATTGCAGCACGCCAGGCCTCCCTGTCCATCACCATCTCCCGGAGTTCACTCAGACTCACGTCCATCGAGTCCGTGATGCCATCCAGCCATCTCATCCTCGGTCGTCCCCTTCTCCTCCTGCCCCCAATCCCTCCCAGCATCAGAGTCTTTTCCAATGAGTCAACTCTTTG
>SJYX01019812.1:238310-268447 GCA_006410675.1 Oreotragus oreotragus | reverse complement strand
GCCCGTGACGCGCTCCCCGCCCCCTCCGCGCCGGGAGCCCGATCCCTAGCCGGAGCCCGAGGACGGCGAGGGGAGCGGGAGGCGGAGGAGGCGGCGGGGGAGGGCGGAGGAGGCGGCCGGTGCCGCGGGGCCGCCGCCGCCGCCTCGGAGTCGCGCCGAGCGCACGGAGCGCAGCCGCGTCGCTGCGGCCCCGGCCGCGCCATGGGGAAGGAGCAGGAGCTGGTGCAGGCAGTGAAGGCGGAGGACGTGGGGACCGCGCAGAGGCTGCTGCAGAGGCCGCGGCCCGGGAAGGCCAGTGAGTCCAGGGGGCGCGGGGGCGCGGGGGGCGGGCAGGAGCGGCGGCGCGCCCCGGAGCCGTCTCCACCGCTGAGCCCCCCACCCCGCCCGGCGCCGGCCGCGGAGGGGGATGCTCTCGGGTCCCGGGGGGCGGGGCGGGGCCAGCAGCGCCCGGACCCTCGGTCCGCGCCCCCTGCGGCCAGCGCTGAAGGAGGGGCGGCCTCGAGCGCCCGGCCATCACCCCGAACCCCGCAGCGGGCACCTGGCGGCATCCGCCTCCCTGGCCGCAGGCGTTCGCAAACGTCTCTCCTGCCTGCGATCCCCTCCCTTCCCGGGCTGCGGGCTGACAGCTGGAGGTCTCTGCTGGGCCTTTAAAGGGCGAGGCGGCTCCCCACCACCACCACAACGCCATGGAGAGAAGGAGGGGCGCCTTGCGGTGAGGGGCGACTACAGGGCCGACAGTCTCTGTCAGACCCCTCCCCGCCCCGTGTTTAATAACAGGCTTGGCAGGGAGAGGGGGAAGGACCACGCTGGGGGTGTGGCTGCCCAGGCATGGCCGGCGGGGGGCCGTTTACCGGAGGGGGAGCCGAGGCCCAAGGTCGCCCAGCCCCAGGCAGGCTGAGTTGCAGGCAGGTGCTATCCTGGCCCTCTCTGGCTTCCCTGCTGGGAAAGGGGGCTGGGAGGGGAGAGGGGTCTCCCACTGGCCTTCCTGAACTGGAGCTGTGGGCGCCCCAGGGGACGCTTAGGAGCTTGGATCCCTGATCCTAGCACTCATCCCAGCTCAGCTCAGAGCCTCCCCCGGGACGCTGGGGATGGACGGAAGGGCGTGTGCGGCTGCGCGCATATGGCCGTGTCAGTGTGTCAAGGCACCTGTGAGGGCACCGCCGGGCTCCTGTGGGTCGCAGGTAGGGTCTGAGTGGCCGCCGCCCCATGCCGTCCCCTGGGACGGTGTGTAAGCGGGGTAAGCCCCCTCCCCTCTCTCCAGTCGAGATGCTGAGAACTAAGACGGCTCCTGGGGCAGTTGGGGAGCAGCTCCTTGAGCCCCAGGAGGACCCCTCCCACCGCAGCCCTGCCTGGCCGCTCCTGTCTGCCCTGTGCAGTTAGAGAGCTGCACTTGTGTGCTTCACAGGCACAAGCCGGCCCTGCCTTCCGTACCCGGGGCCCAGGGACGGGCTGCCACTGAGGACCGGCTTCAGGGCCTCGGGGCCCAGAAAGGCAGGGCTTTCAGGCAGAGGCCGCCTCAGCTGAGCCTCAAAAGCAGGAGCAGGGATGAGAGGTGAAAGCAAGGCAAAGACTTCCACCTAGTGGCCAGCCAACCTTGGGTGCAGACAGCTCGGGTCTCGTCTGTGGGATGGGGACCCTCGGTGGTCCCTGCCCCACAGCCTTGCTTTAAGAACAGTGAGAGTGTGCAGGGAGCCCAGGCCTTCGTGTGTTCTCAGGAAGGGCTAGTAGTGATAGTGTTGATCACTCAGTCGTGTCAGACTCTTTGCCAGCCCATGGACTGTAGCCCCCCAGGCTTCTCTCGAATCCATGGGATTCTCCATGCAAGAATACTGGAATGAGTTGCCATTCCCCTCTCCAGGGGATTCTCCTGACCCAGGGATCAAACCTGAGTCTCCGGCATTGTAGGCGGATTCTTTACTGTCTGAGCCACTGTGGCCATTTCCTAGACAGCCCAGGGTGGGTGCGTGGAGGAAGTGGGGGCGTCAGGTTTGGGGACCCCTCCTCTCTTCCACTCTGGCCCCCGGGGGGATGTGTGGGGCTTTTACTTCCACCCGTGTCCCCACGTGGATCTCTGCATTCGCCCCTGTGTGGCTTGGTACCCGGGTAGGAGAGACACCTGCCCTGGCCCCTGAATCTGGGCTCTCTGACTCACAGGGGCGGGCGTAATAAATCAGATGGAGAAATCCCTCCATGAATTAGCTCGGTTGTCATGGCAACACTGGCCTGCTTTGGAGTAAGATGTATTTTGATTCAGCAAAGTACAGCTGGAGTTTGGGCCATGGGATGGGGGACATCCAGCCGTGTTCCCTGGGGCCCCCCCAACTCTAAAGGTGTTCCCACGACCCTTGTTTCTGCAGTCCCTTCCCAGCACTGACACCTTCACTTCAGCCCACCCGCCACCCAGCATCACCCCAGGCTCTGGCGGCTCCCTCATCCCGCCTGAAGGGAGCCTCCGCTCACATGCACGGGCTGCCACCCTTAGTAGTTGTCCTTGGAGGGAAGAAGAGACCGCTCTGCTTGGAAGGGAAGCTACTGGGGTGGGGGCTGGCCTTCTGGGGTGCGGGGACACCCTGTCCTTCCTCCAGGCCCCGCCTCCCCTTTCTTCAGATTCACTGGAGACCACAGGCCGGTGCTCCCGCACTCGCTCACCTTAGCCCCCGAGAGCTGCCCTCCAGCGCCTGGCTCGGTGCTGCCTGCCCGGGGGGCATAGGGAGGTCTCGCCCTGCTGGAGGCTGAGGAGGCCGAGGCCCCTCCCTGGAGGGCACGGATGTGGCCTGTGGGTGGCTTCTGTGGCTGGAGGAGCCCCTGGCAGCGGGGTGGAGGGAGGCTACGAGGACAGGGCAGAAGAGGGTCTGGGGTCGTCTCCCCAGAGGCCTCTGCAGCTGGAGTTTGCAACTGGCCTCCCAGGTTGGGGTGGTTGCAGGAGAACAATTAGAGGTGGGGGGCCACAAGAGAGCCCAAGTTCTGGAGGTCAGGGGCCAGGTGCGTGCCCCGTGACCGGCGGTGAGCTGTAGGACTCCGTGCCTCGTGGGAAGGGTGAGGGGCTCCTGGGAACTTCCGCTCTGTGCCCACCGCCCCCAGGCCCGGGCCTGCTCTGCACCAGTGTCACTCAGGATATCTGTCTCTGCAAGGCGCAGCCCCCAGCCCCAGGCAGGCTGCCACTGTAGGGGCTTCCTGGATGCCCAGTGTCCCCATGGGGGTGCTCCAAGGCGTCAAGCCCGCCAACATCCAGTTCCAGCACTTTGAGGAGACCAGCCCAGGGAGCGGGGAGATGACCTTACAAGAAGGCCCCTCCTCCTGTGGGGGGTGGTCCCCCTCTGGATGCAGACGCCCCCTCCCCACTAGCGTGTGTCACTTCCGGGGCCTTGACCTCCAGCCCCTCTGAGACCTCAGCACCTGCAGGCATGGCCACCGCAGCTCTGCCTCTGCTTGGAGCTCCTGGAGCAGCTGCCTGGGTACCCACTGCTGGAGGGAGAGTGAGCCGGCCCGGGGAGGCTCTGGGGAGAAGCTGAGCCTGGCTACACTGGAACTCAGGGCATGGGGGCAGCAACATTAGAGTCGGGCAGAGCCTTCTGGAGCGAGAAGGTGCTGAGCGCGGCCCTGAGTACAGCGGGGTCCCTACTGGGCCACCAACGCCTGGGCTCTGTTCAGCTATGCAGCAGGGACTGCGGCCTCCCTGGCCGCATAGTTCACAGAGCCCAATGCAGGACAAAAAGAGGGGCTGCCTTGTCCAAAAGATGACAGTCTCTAGACGGCGGCGGCAGAGCATCCACCCAGTGCAGGGCTCCTCTTGAGTGGCCACACAGGCCTGGCAGATGGACAGAGTATGTGGGATGAGGGTTCAGTTCAGTCACAGTGTGTCCGGCACTGTGTTAGCTGAAAGGATATGGCAGTGAGCAAAGCAAATAAAGACCACTGTCTTCTTGGAGCTTGTAATGTAGTGATGGAGGTGGATAATAAAAAAGATAAATGGGAGTTGAAGAGAAAAAGACAGCAGACATGGGATGGGATGGGAGGTTACCATTTTATTTATTCACTGGAAAAGACCCGGATGCTGGGAAAGACTGAGGGCAGGCGGAGAAGGGGGCGGCAGAGGATGAGAGGGTTGGATGGCATCACCATCTCAAAGGACATGAGTTTGAGCAAACTCCAGGAGATAGCAAAGGACAGTCCATGGGGTTGCAAAGAGTAGGACATGACTGAGCACGAGCAGTTTTTAAAATTATTTGACCATGCTTCGTGGCTTGCAGAATCCTTAGTTCCCCAACCAAGGACTGGACCTGGGCCTGAATCCTAACCACTGGACTCCCAGAGAACTCCCAGATCATTACCATTTTAGATGGGAGTGAGGAGGCTTTGACAAGCAGGTCTTGAATAAAGGCCTGGAGGATATGAAGAGGGAAGGCCTGGAGGATATGAAGAGGGAGTCATGGGAAGAGGGAAGAATAATGCCTGCCCCCTCCACATACACAGCTTCTGCAAAGGCCCTGTGGCGGCCTCAGAGGCAGGTGTGTTGGAGTGCCGTCAAGGAGGCTCAGGTGACTGGACCAGGGATAAGGGGAAAGCGTGTCCAGCTTCGGCCTCTAACCCCAGTGAGACGGGAGCAGCAGGATCGGATGCATGTCCTCAGGGGGCCCCACCGACCTCAGCGGGTGTGGAGGTGGCACTGGAGGAGGCAGGCTGGAAGCGGGGAGACCAGTGGCGAGGTGGGGGCTGTGGTCCTTCGAGAGATGCAGACCTGGCCCGGGGTGGGGATGTTGGTACCGAGAAAGGATAGGATTCCGGGCGTGCTTTAAAAGGGTGCTAAAGGCAGAGCCCACAGGATTTACCGATGAAGACATAAGGACCCAGGGCTGCCTCCAAGGTTTTGCCCTGGACCACCAACAGCTGCACTGGTGCAAACTTAGACAGACTTCAGCATCTGCCACAAGTCTGAGCAGAGGCAGGGGCGGGGGTGGAGACGCCGCTGGTCCTAGAGCCTCTGCTCTTAGGCTATTGGCTGGAGAAGCCCCTCCCTGGGGAGGGTGGGGAGGATCCCTATGGAGCTGTGTCAGCAACGGCCACGGCCACGTGCTGAGCCCTTGGACCTTCGAGGCTGGCCTGTTATACCCTCCAAGCTCACGGCCCAGGCCACGGGGCTAGTAAGGGGCAGAGGCCCGTCCGACTCTGTGGGCCTTGTGGGCCACCGGGGGCCTCACACCCCACGTCCAGCAGCTGAGAACCGAGGCTGGGGGCGGCTGGGGCTGCCGTGGCCCAGCCCCTCTGGGCCCCGACTCCCTCAGGCTTCCGCCCCCATCCCTGTCCAGGGCCTGGACAAAGGGGCTTCTGTCCTGTCAGCCCCTCCCTCACAGAGTGACTGACCCACAAATGGGTTATGTAACCACGGCCCAGACAGGCAGGGGATTGGCCCGAGTCCGGCTGGACCTAAGCCCATGGGGAGGGCATCGGTGGGCTCTGCTCCTCTGGCCGGTGCCCAGTGGAGGCCAGGACTGTGGAGGATGCTGGGGCGTCCGAGGGAGGGCCAGAGCCCCGAGGGCTTCAGGCAGGCCAATGAAGGGGTCACTATCGCGCGGCTGCCCAGAGGCATGGGCCCACTTGTCGGCCTCCCCTTCCCACATGGCTGGATGGGGCACATCCACACTGGCCGGGCCTGTGGCTGGAGCTGGGGGAGGCTGCACCCTGGAAGTGTGGCTCTCCCCCAGAGATACCCCGGTTTCCGGGTGTGGCAGGCCGCCCCCGGGCCCATCTGGGCCCTTCTGAGAGACAGATTGGGCTGGCTCTCTCCCTCCCACCATTGGCAGGGGCTCAGCCGGCGTCCCCAGGGAGGGCTTCGTGTGCACACGTGTGCGCCTGTGTGGGCGCCCAGCCCCAGCCTCTCAGACAGGTCCTGGCCTGGGGAAACCTCCCAGCATCTCAGTTCAGTGAGGAACCGAGGTCCGAAAGCCGGTACCTGGTGCTGGGTGCAGGGAGCAGAGCTGAATGAATGAACGCTTCTAGACTGAAGACCTAGATAGCTTTGGCTCTAAGCCTACCAGGGAGCTAGCCAGCTGCTCTCGGGCTGCCTAGAGGGGGCTGGGCCCCAGGTGGGCCTCCTTCACCGTGTCTCCTCCCCTCGGCAGAGCTCCTGGGCTCCACCAAGAAGATCAATGTCAATTTCCAAGACCCTGATGGGTGAGTTCTCAGCCCCGGGAGGCATCAGTCTGGTGTGGGGGTCAGGGACTCCTAGGGCAGGGGGGGTGTCTGGCACCTGCCCACATGTGTCCATCACCCGTCGCAGCTTTTCAGCCCTGCACCACGCGGCCCTGAATGGCAACACAGAGCTGATCACCTTGCTGCTGGAGGCCCAGGCTGCTGTGGACATCAAGGACAACAAAGGCAAGGCCTGCCAGGCAGGACATGGCAGTGAGCAAAGTGGATAAAAACCACTCACCTCTTGGAGCTTGTAATTTAGTGATGGAGGTAGACAGTAAAGACCAGGGATCTTAGAGCCAAGGGCACGGGGGTTAAGATCAGAGCTTAACCCTGGAGGGACCCTGGAGGCCTCGATGGTCCCTCAACTGAGGTCAGCCCGGGGTCCTGGTCTGGGTCAAGGCAGCTTCTTGTGAGGTCAGCGTCCTAGAGGTCAGGGTTGGGGTCAGGGTCAGGGTCTAGCTCCAGCTCCCACTTTCCCCCGTCCACCCCCGCAGGCATGCGGCCTCTGCACTACGCGGCCTGGCAGGGCCGGAAGGAGCCCATGAAGCTGGTGCTGAAGGCGGGCTCAGCGGTGAACATCCCGTCCGACGAGGGCCACATCCCCCTGCACTTGGCGGCCCAGCATGGTCACTATGATGTGGTAAGGGCTGCCCCTGGGGGCGACAGGGTGCCTGGGGCAGCAGGAGCCTGACGGACACCCCCAGGCCTAACCGCAGCTGTGGTCCCTGCAGTCCGAAATGCTGCTGCAGCACCAGTCCAATCCCTGCATGGTGGACAATTCAGGGAAGACGCCCCTGGACCTGGCCTGTGAGTTTGGCCGCGTCGGGGTAAGTCTCCCTGGGGAGCTGAGTATGACTCCATCTGCTCCGTCTTCTCCTGGGGACCCCCACCCTGTTTCTTGGGCCCCCTGCTCTTCACCCCTCCCTCCAGGTGGTCCAGCTGCTTCTGAGCAGCAATATGTGTGCGGCCTTGCTGGAGCCCCGGCCGGGGGACACCGCCGACCCCAACGGCACCAGCCCCCTGCACCTGGCAGCCAAGAACGGCCACATCGACATCATCAGGTATGGCCGGGGTGGGGCGGGGTGAGGGGCTCCCCGCCTCGGGGTGTCTGCTCCTGGCTTAGCAGTAAGACCAGAGCAGCCGAGGAGCCATGGGGATGTGGTCAGGCCTTTGGTACAAGGGATGCCTCCAGCCGCCCCTGTAGAGGATGTCCCGGTGGGGGCTGGGGGCTTCTAGAGCCCCCCAGCCTGCGCCACCTGCCGGGTGGCCCTGTGGCAATTCTCAGCGTCTCTGAGCCTCTGTTTCCCCATGTTCAAAGTGCGCATCACAGCACTGCCTGTCCTGGGATGAGACAAGATCAGAATGTGAAGGATTTGCACCGGGAGGGGGACTCCCACAAGCTCCTGGTCACTGGTGGAGGCCATCTTGTCGGGGAGGTGGGGTCGGGTTGGCTGATTCTGGGCCCCTAGGAGTCAGAGGCTGACTCGGGGTGCCAGGCCAGTGGACTCCTGTGCAAGGCCCTGCCTGCTCCCTCTGCTGCCCCACCAGACTGCTGCTCCAAGCCGGCATCGACATTAACCGCCAGACCAAGTCTGGCACCGCCCTGCACGAAGCCGCTCTCTGTGGGAAGACGGAGGTTGTTCGGCTACTGCTGGATGTGAGTCGGGGGCCGGGGTGAGGGGCACGGGGGTCAGGCGAGGGCGGAGGGGGCTCCTGACAGGCCTCGGTCTCTGGCACGCGCAGAATGGGATCAATGCCCACGTGAGGAACACCTACAGCCAGACCGCCCTGGACATTGTGCATCAGTTCACCACCTCCCAGGCCAGCAAGGAGATCAAACAGCTGCTGCGAGGTGGGCTTGGGCAGGGCTGGGGGGCCGGGGCGGGGCCAGGGCGGGGCTGGCTCACAGGACCGGGGGGTCTGCCACCTCCTGTGTCCCCAGAGGCCTCGGCGGCCCTGCAGGTCCGGGCGACCAAGGATTACTGCAACAACTATGACCTGACCAGCCTCAACGTGAAAGCTGGGGACATCATCACAGTAAGGACGGTCCAGGGCTGCTGGAGCAGGGCTGAGAGGGGCCTGGGATGCTGCCCCCAATGCCTGGCAAGAACTGGGGGGGCCCAGGCCACCCATCCACTTGACCCAGAGGGGAGTCCCCCCGAGCATGCTCCCCTCACCTTATGCACATGACTCAGAAAGGAATCCCTCCGAGTGTGCTCCCCTCACCTTATCCGGCCAGGTCCTTGAGCAGCACCCAGATGGCCGCTGGAAGGGCTGTATCCATGACAACAGGACAGGCAATGACCGTGTGGGCTACTTCCCATCTTCCCTGGGCGAGGCCATCGTCAAGCGAGCAGGCAAGTCCAGCCCAGGCCAGGGGCTCGTGGCCAGACGGGAGCATGTACGTGCTGTGCTGTGGGGTGGGCTAGGGCCGTGAGCTCCCTCCATCGCTGGGTGTAAGGTCCGGGGTTTGTCCTGCCAGCTCTCTTATCCGGGTCTGCAGGTCCCCAGACCTGGTCCTCCGTTGATTCAGCAGACACTGCATGCCAGGCTTGAGGAATAGACGGTCACCCAAATGGCCTTGTTCCTGCTCTCAAGGAGCTTGCCCTGGGGGAAGGGGAGCACAGGACAGTGAAGTCAGCATGGAGGGAAACGTGCCGACCAGTGACCCAGACGTTGCAGATGGAGACACACTTCAGACAGTGGTCGGACAAGGCCCTGAGAAGGGGGAGGGGGCAGGCTGCAGGCAGTGCCTTTGGGGCAGCGGGAACCACACATCCAGAGACACTCAGGCAGGGCAGAGTGTGACCTGTGCGAGGGTCCAGAGCCCAGGGCGGCTGACTTGGTGACAGAGCGAGGGGCGTAGGAGGAGGCCACAGGGCTGTGGAATGGCTTCAGATGGGGTATGGGTGTGACGGGCTTACCCTGTGCAGAGGACGTGGAGGTTGACAGGCTGGTGGGAGGGCAGAGGGGGGCCAGCTAGGAGGTGTGGTCAGTCCACCCAAGGTCATCGAGTGCCCTGGCCCCAAGCTCCTGGGGACCTCCTCCCCCTGCTCCCCTGTCAGAGGGGTTTGTACCCTCCTGCAAACCCCCACCCCCACATACAGGACCCCTGGCAGAATAGCCTGGCCTGCACCCTGCTCTGCCCTGCTCTCCTGCTCGCCAGTGTCCAGGGTTGGGAGGGGTCTTCTGAGGGTCTCTCAGCTCCTTGGAGACAGCTGGGGAGGAGGAGCTGGCACTGAGCCTCCCGGCCTGTGTGCGCATGTGTACACACTTGCGTGTCTCTGTGTGTGCATGTGTGTCTCTGTGTGTGCATGTGCGCACGCATGTGTCTGTGTGCATGTGTCTCTGTGCATGCGTGTCTCTGTGTGCACGCATGTTTCTGTGTGCATGTGTGTGCACACGTGCGTGTCTCTGTGTGCGCACATGAGTGTATGTACTCACACATGTGTGCATGTGTGTGTGCGTGTTTGGCCTCTGCTCTACACAGGCCCTGGAGCCGGTCCAGGGCTCAGGGCAGCTGTGCTCGGCCTGCAGGTCCCCGAGCAGGTGCCGAACCAAGTCCACCCCAGGGAGGCAGCTCCGTAGGGCCCGCTGCGCCCCCCGAGGAGATCTGGGTGCTGAGGAAGCCTTTTGCAGGTGGGTGGGGGGCCTCGAGGGGAGGCAGTGGGGTGGGGCGAGGTGGGCAGCGGCTGACCTTGTTCTGTCCTGTGGGCAGGCGGGGACCGCAGCGGCAGCTTGAGCAGCGCGGCTGGGGGCCGGAGCGGCGGGGGCCACGCCCTGCATGCTGGCTCTGAAGGGGTCAAGGTAGGTGGGGTGGCAGCAGGGCCAGGGTTCCTGGGTCTGGAGCAGCACTGGCCAGCCAGCCTGTCTGGGTTCCAGCTCCTGGCAACGGTGCTCTCCCAGAAGCCGGTGTCCGACTCCAGCCCCGGGGACAGCCCGGTCAAGCCTCTGGAAGGCCCTGCAGGTAAGGGCAAGGACACAGTGCTGCTGGCTGGGCGCGGAGGTAGCCCCCGGGCAGCCCTCGCCCCTTCTCACCCTCTTGTCCCTAGGTGCGACCCGGGCCCAGCCTCCAGTGGCCCACACGGTGCCGGGCTATGGGGAGCAGCCACCCAAGAAGCTGGAGGCGGCGTCCGAGGGCAAGGTACAGGGCCAGGGCGGCTGCAGGGGCGGGGGCCGGGGAAGCCCGCCTGGCTGGGCCACAGCACAGCCAGCGCCCTCGACGGGCAGGTCCGTCCTTCTGTCGGTCTGTCAGTCTGTGTGCGTAGCTGTTGTCTCTTGTGCAGGCTGTGTGTGTAAGCCAGTGTGTCTAAAAGTGTGACACAGCGTGAGGCGAGTCGGGGGTGTGTTTGTGTGTGGCTAGTATGACTGTGGTCTGGGCATGGGTGCACCTGTGTGTGTGTGTGGAGGGCGTGGGTGCGAGGTGAGTGGAAGCGTGTGTTGGGGTGAGACGGGTCCATGTGCGTGCACCTGCGTGCTAGGGCAGGTGTGACCTGCTGGATCAGTCCTCCTGCATCCCCTCGGGCAGAGCCCACCTCCCGCGTAGGGGGGCAGCAGTCAGTGGCCCCTCCTGAGACCCCGTTCCCAGAGCCCCTGTCACGGGCCACACGGCAGGGTGGCCCTGGTCCAGGAAAGGGGGGC
Organism: Oreotragus oreotragus; assembly: GCA_006410675.1. Taxonomy (NCBI): domain Eukaryota; kingdom Metazoa; phylum Chordata; class Mammalia; order Artiodactyla; family Bovidae; genus Oreotragus; species Oreotragus oreotragus. The sequence goes on along the minus strand of SJYX01019812.1, from coordinate 257,614 downwards.
GGTCAGGGAGGCCTGTGATATGGACAGCAGCGGGACCCTCCTGGTGGAGATCACAGCAGGCAGCCGAGACATGTGGGACGACGCGGAGACAGCGGAGCCCCGGACTCAGAGGGAGGAGCACCCGGCCAGGCTGACGGGGGCCTGGCGGCTGCAGACGGCCCAACAGACGGCAGCTTGCGCCGCGTGGTCTTCGGCTGAGCAGAGAAGGAGGCGCTGCGGTGGCTGGGTGCACGCCTGGCCAGGGGGCAGGTGGGCGAGCCTGCAGCGGGTGCCTTGTGTCTTCCAGGGCGCCGAGGCTGTCAGCCAGTGGCTTGCCACGTTCCAGCTGCAGCTCTATGCCCCCAACTTCATCAGCGCTGGCTATGACCTGCCCACCATCAGCCGCATGACCCCTGAGGTGAGCTGCCCAGTAGGCTGCCCACCAGCTGGCCTGGAGATGGGCCCCCAGCCTCCGGCTAACAGGCATCTCCACCACCTAGGACCTCACTGCCATTGGGGTCACCAAGCCTGGCCACCGGAAGAAAATCACTGCAGAGATCAGTGGTCTGAGCCTCCCCGACTGGCTGCCCGAGCACAAACCTGTAAGGCCCCCTGCACCCTGGTGGCCAAGCCCAGGAGGGGCAGACCGACAGATGGACGGATAGCCACGGCCCTCCCCTGCCTTCCGGGGAGCCCAGGGAGAGGACAGCGGAGGGTGGTCTCTGTTTGTCTGTCAGGGGCCCCGGGGCCAGCCTCCCTGGGCAGGGGCCAGGTCGACCTCCTCTGAGGGCTGTTTGGGCAAGGGGAGCCTGGAGCCTGGAGCATCCCCGTCTCTACTACACACTTGCCACTCAGGGATGTTGGCACCACCTGACGCCCTGCAGTGCTGCCCGATGCAAGCCCACCCGACACCGCAGGGGGCTGCCACGCACCCAGGCACACACCCAGGCATGTGCATGGGGAGGGCGTGTGTGAGCACAGGCCTCAGCACACAGACTTCACGCGTGTACTGAACACATGCCCAGTGCCCACTGACGGCCACAGTGGCCTCGGCCTATGCTGTCATGCACGGGTGCCCTGTGGAGGCACAGGCTCTGGGATGGGAGAGGGGGCCTGGGGCCTGTCCCATCTGCACTGCCTCTCTGGGCCTCGGGCTCCCACCGTCCAAAAGGGAGATGCTGCAGCCATTGAGGGCCCCTGGGGTGTGACAGGCAGGTGGACGCTCACCCATGCTGCCTGCCTCGCCCCACTCAGTCCGTGGCTCAGGGGTCCTCGCAGCCAGCTCGCCCGGGTCCCGGGGGCTTCACTCTGCTTGCTCACCTAGGCAGTGACCGAGTGTGCTGTGTTGGTGTGTGAGTGACGTCCAGCTGGAAGTGTGGACAGGTGGATCCCAGTCAGGGGGCCACCAGCTGGTTCTGGGTGAACACCATCACGGATACTTGCACACGCATGTGACAAGGCTGTGTGACGTATGCCTGAGGATGGTGGGGAAATGGTGAGAGGGTGTGAGTGTGACTCAGGGGTGTCAGTGCCATGGATGACTGGGGTGCAGGCTATGCGTATGCCTGTTGCTGGTCGGTGGTGCTGTGTGTCTGCGTCCGTGACATGTGAGGAGTGTCCACGTGGGTGCTGTCCCCAGGGCTGCCTGGCCTGCCTGGCAGGTGAAGAAGCGCCTTCCTCCCCCGACCCTCGAGGGCATCCCGCGGGGAGGGCCGCGCCTCTGTGTGTGTGTCTGCCCGTGTCTGCACGTGTGTGTGTGCTGGCCTTGGCTGTACTGACCCCTCTGGCCTGTCCATTTGTCCTTCCGTCTCTCTGTGCCGGGCTGGCCCGGCGCCCACCCCTCCACCAGCTCCTGGCAGCAGGCAGGGTGTGGGCAGCCAGCTTGGGCTGCCCTCTGTGTCCCCCGCCCCGTAGGCGAACCTGGCTGTGTGGCTGTCCATGATTGGCCTGGCGCAGTACTACAAGGTGCTGGTGGACAACGGCTACGAGAACATTGACTTCATCACCGACATCACCTGGGAGGACCTGCAGGAGATCGGCATCACCAAGCTGGGTGAGGCCCCGCCCCGCCCCGCCCCACCCAGCCCTCCGTGTGCTCCCGGGCCTGACCTGCGCCCCGCCCCTAATCAGGCCACCAGAAGAAGCTGATGCTGGCTGTGCGGAAACTGGCGGAGCTGCAGAAGGCAGAGTACGCCAAGTACGAGGGGGGACCCCTGCGCCGGAAGGCACCGCAGTCGCTGGAGGTGATGGCCATCGAGTCGCCACCCCCACCGGAGCCTGCCCCGGCTGACTGCCAGTCTCCGAAGATGACCACCTTCCAGGACAGCGAGCTCAGTGGGGAGCTGCAGGCAGCCTTGACCGGCCCGGCCGAAGGGGCTGCTGCTGCCACCACCCCAGCCGAAAAGCCCGCCAACCACCTGCCGCCCACCCCAAGAGCCTCGGGGAGGCAGGAGCCCAGCCTGGGGGGGAGGGCGCGGCACATGAGCAGCTCCCAGGAGCTGCTGGGCGACGGGCCCCCGGGGCCCAGCAGCCCCATGTCACGGAGCCAGGAGTACCTGCTCGATGAGGGGCCAGCCCCCGGCACCCCCCCAAAGGAGGCCCGGCCCAGCCGCCACGGCCACAGTGTCAAGCGGGCCAGCGTGCCCCCGGTGCCCGGCAAGCCTCGGCAGGTCCTGCCACCAGGGGCCAGCCACTTCACGCCCCCCCAGACACCCACGAAACCCCGGCCAAGCTCCCCGCAAGCCCTGGGGGGGCCTCATGGCCCAGCGCCAGCCACAGCCAAGGTGAAGCCCACCCCTCAGCTGCTGCCGCCCACGGAGCGACCCATGTCCCCCCGCTCGCTGCCTCAGTCGCCCACTCACCGCGGCTTCGCCTACGTGCTGCCCCAACCGGTGGAGAGCGAGGCTGGGCCGGCTGCCCCAGGGCCCGCACCCGCAGCCGCACCCACACCGGTGCCCACGCTGTGCCTGCCGCCCGAGGCTGACGCAGAGCCAGAGAGGCCCAAGAAGCGCGCCCACAGCCTGAATCGCTACGCAGCGTCGGACAGCGAGCCGGAGCGGGACGAGTTGCTGGTGCCGGCCGCTGCTGGGCCCTACGCCACGGTCCAGCGGCGTGTGGGCCGCAGCCACTCGGTGCGGGCGCCCACCGGTGCAGACAAGAACGTCAACCGCAGTCAGTCGTTTGCTGTGCGGCCGCGGAAGAAGGGGCCGCCCCCGCCCCCGCCCAAGCGCTCCAGCTCTGCCATGGCCAGCGCCAACCTGGCCGATGAGCCAGCGCCAGACGCGGAGACCGAGGGGGCCGGGGCTGAGGATGGCCGGCTGGGGGTCCGGGCACAGTGCCGGCGGGCCAGTGACCTGGCTGGCAGCGTGGACACAGGAAGTGCCGGCAGCGTGAAGAGCATCGCAGCCATGCTTGAGCTGTCATCCATCGGGGGTGGAGGCCGGGCAGCCCGGAGGCCCCCCGAGGGCCACCCCGTGCCTCACCCTGCCAGCCCGGAGCCAGGCCGGGTGGCCACGGTGCTGGCCTCGGTGAAGCACAAGGAGGCCATTGGACCTGACGGCGAGGTGGTGAACCGGCGCCGCACGCTGAGCGGGCCTGTCACGGGACTCTTGGCCACTGCTCGCCGGGGTCCCGGAGAGCTAGCGGGGCCTGCAGACCATGGCCAGTTGGTGGAAGAGGGTGCTGCCCGGCAGCGGCCCCGAGGTCCAGCCAAGGGCGAGGCGGGTGGAGAGGGCCCACCCCTAGCCAGGGTGGAGGCCAGTGCCACCCTCAAGAGGCGCATCCGGGCCAAGCAGAGCCAGCAGGAGAACGTCAAGTTCATCCTAACTGAGTCTGACACGGTCAAGCGCCGGCCCAAGGTCAAGCAGCGGGAGGTGGGTCCCGAGCCTCCCCCGCCGCCGCTGTCCGTATACCAGAATGGAACAGGCACTGTGCGCCGCCGGCCAGCCTCTGAGCAGGCTGGGCCCCCAGAGCTGCCCCCGCCACCCCCGCCTGCTGAGCCCCCGCCCTCTGACCTCATGCACCTGCCCCCGCTGCCCCCGCCGGAAAGCGATGCCCGGAAGCTGGCCAAGCCACCTGTCTCTCCCAAGCCTGTTCTGGCTCAGCCCGTGCCCAAGATCCAGGGCTCGCCCACACCTGCCTCCAAGAAGGTGCCACTGCCAGGTCCCGGCAGCCCAGGTAGGTGCAGGAAGCCAGCTGGGGAGGGGCCCCACGCCATGGTCTGCAGGGTTTTCTGCTTCTTGGATCTGATGAAGGCCAAGGGGAGTGGGGTGGGAAGGTATCGTAAGACTCCCTCATCCAGCTGCTCCCGGACTACCCCATCAGCCCAGAGCTGGGACAGTTGTGGTCTTTAGGTCCTCAGTGGAGGAGGCACAGGTGCATAAATAGCAGCACTGTGGAAGGAGGACAGGCCCAGGAGGCCGGAGGGCTCAGGGGGGACTCTGACATGGCTGTAGAGTGATCCCAGCACGGGAGGAAAGGGAGAGGCTTCCAGACAGAAAGGTCAGAAGTGCAAAGGCCCTGTGACATTCAAGCAACAGAAGGGCCAGTGGCTACAACAGGCCACACCTGGAAGGGGATGGAGGTGGAGGGCGGATGAGTTGGGGTTTTGAAGCAGTGACCCAAACAGGTGTGCACAGGGAAGCGCCCGCGACCCCCCCCCCCGCCCCCGATCAGTCCTCCTGCATCCCCTCGGGCAGAGCCCACCTCCCGCGTAGGGGGGCAGCAGTCAGTGGCCCCTCCTGAGACCCCGTTCCCAGAGCCCCTGTCACGGGCCACACGGCAGGGTGGCCCTGGTCCAGGAAAGGGGGGCGGTCAGGGAGGCCTGTGATATGGACAGCAGCGGGACCCTCCTGGTGGAGATCACAGCAGGCAGCCGAGACATGTGGGACGACGCGGAGACAGCGGAGCCCCGGACTCAGAGGGAGGAGCACCCGGCCAGGCTGACGGGGGCCTGGCGGCTGCAGACGGCCCAACAGACGGCAGCTTGCGCCGCGTGGTCTTCGGCTGAGCAGAGAAGGAGGCGCTGCGGTGGCTGGGTGCACGCCTGGCCAGGGGGCAGGTGGGCGAGCCTGCAGCGGGTGCCTTGTGTCTTCCAGGGCGCCGAGGCTGTCAGCCAGTGGCTTGCCACGTTCCAGCTGCAGCTCTATGCCCCCAACTTCATCAGCGCTGGCTATGACCTGCCCACCATCAGCCGCATGACCCCTGAGGTGAGCTGCCCAGTAGGCTGCCCACCAGCTGGCCTGGAGATGGGCCCCCAGCCTCCGGCTAACAGGCATCTCCACCACCTAGGACCTCACTGCCATTGGGGTCACCAAGCCTGGCCACCGGAAGAAAATCACTGCAGAGATCAGTGGTCTGAGCCTCCCCGACTGGCTGCCCGAGCACAAACCTGTAAGGCCCCCTGCACCCTGGTGGCCAAGCCCAGGAGGGGCAGACCGACAGATGGACGGATAGCCACGGCCCTCCCCTGCCTTCCGGGGAGCCCAGGGAGAGGACAGCGGAGGGTGGTCTCTGTTTGTCTGTCAGGGGCCCCGGGGCCAGCCTCCCTGGGCAGGGGCCAGGTCGACCTCCTCTGAGGGCTGTTTGGGCAAGGGGAGCCTGGAGCCTGGAGCATCCCCGTCTCTACTACACACTTGCCACTCAGGGATGTTGGCACCACCTGACGCCCTGCAGTGCTGCCCGATGCAAGCCCACCCGACACCGCAGGGGGCTGCCACGCACCCAGGCACACACCCAGGCATGTGCATGGGGAGGGCGTGTGTGAGCACAGGCCTCAGCACACAGACTTCACGCGTGTACTGAACACATGCCCAGTGCCCACTGACGGCCACAGTGGCCTCGGCCTATGCTGTCATGCACGGGTGCCCTGTGGAGGCACAGGCTCTGGGATGGGAGAGGGGGCCTGGGGCCTGTCCCATCTGCACTGCCTCTCTGGGCCTCGGGCTCCCACCGTCCAAAAGGGAGATGCTGCAGCCATTGAGGGCCCCTGGGGTGTGACAGGCGGGTGGACGCTCACCCATGCTGCCTGCCTCGCCCCACTCAGTCCGTGGCTCAGGGGTCCTCGCAGCCAGCTCGCCCGGGTCCCGGGGGCTTCACTCTGCTTGCTCACCTAGGCAGTGACCGAGTGTGCTGTGTTGGTGTGTGAGTGACGTCCAGCTGGAAGTGTGGACAGGTGGATCCCAGTCAGGGGGCCACCAGCTGGTTCTGGGTGAACACCATCACGGATACTTGCACACGCATGTGACAAGGCTGTGTGACGTATGCCTGAGGATGGTGGGGAAATGGTGAGAGGGTGTGAGTGTGACTCAGGGGTGTCAGTGCCATGGATGACTGGGGTGCAGGCTATGCGTATGCCTGTTGCTGGTCGGTGGTGCTGTGTGTCTGCGTCCGTGACATGTGAGGAGTGTCCACGTGGGTGCTGTCCCCAGGGCTGCCTGGCCTGCCTGGCAGGTGAAGAAGCGCCTTCCTCCCCCGACCCTCGAGGGCATCCCGCGGGGAGGGCCGCGCCTCTGTGTGTGTGTCTGCCCGTGTCTGCACGTGTGTGTGTGCTGGCCTTGGCTGTACTGACCCCTCTGGCCTGTCCATTTGTCCTTCCGTCTCTCTGTGCCGGGCTGGCCCGGCGCCCACCCCTCCACCAGCTCCTGGCAGCAGGCAGGGTGTGGGCAGCCAGCTTGGGCTGCCCTCTGTGTCCCCCGCCCCGTAGGCGAACCTGGCTGTGTGGCTGTCCATGATTGGCCTGGCGCAGTACTACAAGGTGCTGGTGGACAACGGCTACGAGAACATTGACTTCATCACTGACATCACCTGGGAGGACCTGCAGGAGATCGGCATCACCAAGCTGGGTGAGGCCCCGCCCCCCCCCGCCCCACCCTCCCCTGGAACTCTCGAGACCAGCACCACCCTACCCGCCCAGGCACCCGCAGGCGTGCTCTCAAGGGTGGCCAGCGAGGGCGCTCTCGGGGTGCAGACGGGAGAAGCGCCCGAGGGCCCAGACGGGGAAGACGTTTCTGTAGCTAGTGTAGCTGATGGCGCAGGACTTGTTGAAGACGCCACTGATGTTCTCCTGAAAGGACACAAGGGTTAACACAGAGGCTCCACTAGGTGGACAGCTCCCTGAACCGGACCCTGACCTCAGCAGGCAGGCCTACCACCCCTCCACCTCTAGGACTCCAGGCCCTGCAGCAAACCTCAGCCTGGGCCACCAGCCCCTCGCGGGCTCTGCGGGCACATCTGGACTCAGCCGCGGGGGGTCAGCCTCACCTGACCCCATGCCCTCCCACCCTTCATTTTCAGTGACGAGCCACCAGTTCAGCCCAAGGTGTCTTGGTCGTGAGCTTCTCTCCTCCAGCCCTTCCCTGACACCACCAGCCCGTGCTTCGTGTGCACCAGCCCAGGCCACTAGGACCTGCCACCATCACAGACCTGCTTCCAACCCTAGTGATGTTCATGACGCCCAAACCCTCCAGGTGAAACCCCGCCCACAGGCCATGAGGGGCATGGGGCCCTGGTGGGGGAGACACACATACCTGGGGCCAGTCCCCGTTGGGCAGCTGCTTTTCAAGCAGGTAGCTGACTCCTCTCTCCAGGGCCGCCACGTCAGGGTGCCTGGGGGAGAGGGGCACTGAACACTCCCGCCGCCCCCCTGCAGGAGTCCCCCTCCGGCTGAGTCCTCGGGCTCAAGCAGCCAAGCACACTAACGAGGATGAGAAATGCTGCCTGATGATGGCCACCCTGACCTCCAGGCCCGCTGGGAACAGTTAGTCCTCCAGACATCCCGAGGAGCGGGAATGCCACTGGGATGGAGACGACGGGGCAGGAGGGCAGCCCACCTGTGGCCAAGAGAGCTGTCCCTGCCATGAGCAGCGCTTTCTCGTCCACCTGGCCACTGGTCCTCAGGGCCTAACCTCGCTCGCTGCCGGATGAGGCACCAGGAGGTGCGATGGCTCAGGTCAGGGTGCAGCCTGTCTGCCTCTGCCCACACCCTTGGCCTTCCTCTGAGGGGTTTAGGGAGGTTTCCCAATGGCCCCAAATCCAACAGGGGGCACAGACTGGGGCACCACATACACGTCCGTGTGCACGACTGCGTGTGCGTGTCGTGTGCATATGCCTGAGTATGTTTTGTGACGCAGAGTCGCTGCAGGTCATGCCCTGGCCGACCTTGTTCAGAGGCCTTTTGCAGGACCCACCACCTGGCCCTGTGAACCTGTCACCTATGAAGGTGGCCCATAGGCCTCCCCCTCCCTCCGCTGCCATGCCCAACCTGGCTGCTGGCTCACTGTCCTTCCTCCACCTGACCCCGCAGCTCCGGGACAGGCCTCAAGCCCCCACCTGACGGCCATCAGCCCCATCAGGGCCCAGCATGTGTTGTGGATCTGGGACTGGGCACTCTGCACATAGCGACGCTGCTCACAGGACTCAAAGTCCTCCCCCCAGCCTCCGTCTGCCATCTGTCGGGACAGCAGGAAGTCACAGGCCCGGGAGATCTCCGCACAGGCAACCCTGCAGAGACAGAAGACGCACAGCCATCACTCCGGGCAGGATCCCTGCCCCTCCTCACTCTGGCCAGGCTTCCTTGGGTAATGGAGACGGGGGTGTGGGCCCCCTGCACTCAGTGCGCCAGAGGGGAGGTGAAAGGGACAGAGGTACCAGCATCACAGGGTTTTGGGAGATGACCAGACAGCTGCAGATGGGCTCCCGCATGTGACACAACCCAGCCTGGTCAGTCTCCTGGCCTGTGGCTGCTCCTGCTCCAGCCCAGGAATGGGACTTGGGTGGGGCAGGTGAGCTGGGGGAGGGCAGAGGGCCGAAGGCTTCCTGCCCTACACGAGCAAGGAGGCTCTGCAGAGCAGCGAGGCACAGCACCTCATACATTTTTCTGGAAAACTGACCTTCTCTCACTGTTTAAAAGCATGTAAAAAACAACCCCAAAGTCAAACATCAGAGGAAGAAACCCCCCAGCAGAGTATTATGCTGAGAAGACCCCCTCCCACCACAGGGCAAATGCCTGCACTCACCCATTATGGTAGGTGTGCCCCATGCAGGCGAAGGCTTCCAGCCCAAACCAGGCACCGTACGTGAAGCACACACCCCAGGAGCTGGGGGAAGACAAGGGGGGACAGCCCGGTCCCTGAGTTCCCAGTCACAGCAGGGTGCCAGACAACAGGCTGCAGGCACCTCCAGCACCCTCTGGAGTGCAGGGAGGGGCTGCGTCTGTTTCCAAGGAAAACATCCATAAGCCTTCAACACGGAGACAGACCCGCCCAACCTGGCCTCCACAGACGGCTCCACAAGCCATGTCCCAGCCCGGAGGAAGTGGGTGAGGAGCCATCAGGCCACCGAGTACTTCCAGCACGCTTGGCTGCACTGCCAGCAAAACGCTGAGCAGTGACTGTGGGGGAAGGCCCAGGAGCATGTCCAGAGACTTCAGGGCAGCATGGTGCCCCCTCTCACCCCCGCCCCTGGCATCTGCAGCCACAGGCAGCACTCACCCTTCCCAGGAGCCATCAAGTCTCTGCTTCTGCCGACAGAACTGCAAGCCCCGCTCGAGGGTCTCCCTGCAACACAGGGGGACGTCGCGCTGTCCATTCCAGCAAAGCAGCAGTGCACCTGCTGCCCTACCCTGCATGCTACCGAATCAGAGGCATGAACATCACTCAGTCAGTTCAGTCGCTCGGTCGTGTCCAACTCTTTGCGACCCCATGGACTGCAGCACACCAGGCTGCTGTCCATTACCAGTTCCCGGAGCTTGCTCAAACTCATGTCCATCAAGTCGGTGATGCCATCCAACCATCTCATCCTCTGTCGTCCCCTTCTCCTCCTGCCTTCAATCCTTCACAGCATCAGGGTCTTTTCCAACGAGTCAGTTCTCATCAAGTGGCCAAAGTATTGGAGTTTCAGCTTCAGCATCACTCCTTCCAGTAAATATTCAGGACTAATTTCCTTTAGGATTGAATGGTTGGATCTCTTTGCAGTCCAAGGGACTCTTAAGAATCTTCTCCAACACCACAGTTCAAAAGCATTAATTCTTCGGTGCTCAGCTTTCTTTATGGTCCAGCTCTCACATCCATACGTGACTACTGGAAAAATCATAGCTTTGACTAGATGGACATTTGTTAGCAAAGTAATGTCTCTGCTTTTTAATATGCTGTCTAGGTTAGTCATGGCTTTTCTTCCAAGAAGCAAGCATCTTTTAATCCCATGGCTGCAGTCACCATCTACAGTGGTTTTGGAGCCCAGCGTTTCACATGACATACTCTGCATATAAGTTAAATGAGCAAGCTGACAATATACAGCCTTGACACACTCCCTTCCCAATTTGGAATCAGTCCATCGTTCCATGTCTGGTTCTAACGGTTGTTTCTTGACCTGCATACAGATTTCTCAGGAGGCAGGTCAGGTGGTCTGGTATTCCCATCTCTTGAAGAATTTTCCACAGTTTGTTGTGATCCACATAGTCAAAGGTTTTGGCATAATCAATAAAACAGAAGTAAATGTTTTTCTGGAACTCTCTTGCTTTTTCAATGATCCAACAATGTTGGCAATTTGATCCCTGGTTCCTCTGCCTTTTCTAAATCCATCTTGAACATCTGGAAGTTCACGATTCATGTACTACTGAAGCCTGGCTTAGAGAATTTTGAACATTACTTTGCCAGCATGTGAGATGAGTGCAATTGTGTAGTCTGAACATTCTTTGGCATTGCCTTTCTTTGGGATTGGAATGAAAACTGACCTTTTCCAGTCCTGTGTCCACTGCTAAGTTTTTCAAATTTGCTGGCATATTGAGTGCAGCACTTTCACAGCATCATCTTTTAGGATTTGAAATAGCTTAGCTGGAATTCCATCACCTCCACTAGCTTTGTTCGTAGTGATGCTTCCTAAGGCCCACTTGACTTTGCATTCTAGGATGTCAATCTGAATGATCACACCATTGTGGTTTTCTGGGTCATTAAGATCTTTTTAGCTGAGTGATCCAGCTGAGTGATCACACCATTGTGGTTTTCTAGGTCATTAAGATCTTATATAGTTCTTCTGTGTACTCCAGACACCTCTTCTTAATATCTTCAGCTTCTGTTAGGTCCATACCATTTCTGTCCTTTATTGTGCCCAATATGAACATGATCTCCCTTAAAATACATAAAATAAGTATGAGCATGATCTTCCTTAAAATATGTAAAGATAAATGGTTCATAGAGGAGATACAAGGCTGAAGGAACAGTGATCACAGGTCACAGGAGGAGAGCAAAGAGGCAGATAAAGGAGCAAATGAAGGAGAGAAAACCTCAGGGACAAGCCCATAAGAGAAGCAGGTACAAAGGGGATCAGTGTCACCAAAAACAGGGTCAGTGATATAAATAGGTTTAAGTCACACAAATGAAATTTTCTAAGTAAACATAAAGTGAGAGAGAAAATGATACATTCAGAGGGCAGAGAAAATCCATCACAGGCCTAACTGATACTTCTGAAGAAGACCAGGTTCTCTGAAAAGGCTAGAGGTGAAGGTATTCATGCAGCCTCAGGATGACTCACCCCCAACAATGCTCACTTGCCCCCAGGCACTCAGCCCATGTCATCCTTGAGCAGTGGCCCATAACCTGCATGTAGCCAGCTGACCCTGCAAGTTGACGGTCACTGCCTCCAGCTCCCCTTGACTGGCGGATGGACTGCCTGGCGCTACTGGACCCACCCTTGCTGGTTCTCAAGGAGCCACTGTACAAAGGCCTCTGTGGCAGGAACTCAAGGGTGGCTCCAGCCAGCAGTCAGCAAGGATATGGGACCTGGGGCCAACAACCCACAGGGGATGGAAACAGGCCAACAACCACACGCATTTGGGGCAGACCCCAGTTGAGGCTCAGGTGAGGCCCCCGCGCTGCCAGGATCCTGACAGCCACCTAGGGAAATCCAGGGCAGGGGCCCCGGCTCAGCCGTGCCCAGACTCCTGACCCATAGAAACTGCAAGGTGACAGACCTGTGTTGCTTTGGGTGACCAAGTCTGTCATAATACTGTCACCCAGCAAGAGATACTAGTACAAAGGATGAAGGAAAAATAACTTCAGCAATGGAAAGAGTGGTATGACCCTAGTTTTAGCAGAAATTAAAAAGTGAAAAAAAGAAAAACACATACATTTGGAAACTTAGACAAAGTGTACAAATACTCAGAATATTAACTTATCAAAACTGCCTCAAGAATAAAGGACCTGAATAGTTCTATAACTACTAAAGATATGCATAAAAACAAACTTTGCCCAGAAAAAGAACTCCAGGTCTAGACATTTTATAAGTGAATTCTACTGAATCACCCAGAACAATCATTCTAATCTTACACGAACTCTTCTAGGGAACAGAAAGAGGAAGGAAGGTTTTCCCTGGTTCATTCTGGGAGCTCAATGTAAGCTTCTCAATCAGCCAGATAAGAGTGATGTGGTGAAGTAAAAACTTCAGACTGTTCATTAATGGACACAGATGGCAAGCTTCCAAATGTCATTCTTAATGGAGAAATATTAGAAGCATTGTCCTTCAAAATCAGGAAATACAACAAAGATGCCACTATTACCAGTTCTGCTAAGCAAAATACTAAAGCTCTCAGCCAGGGCAATGAAACAAGAAAATGGACTACAGGCCTATGGATTGAAAAGAAAAATATGTCATTTGTAAGCTTTCTTTAAGAGAAAACCCAAAAGAATCTATAAGCAATTATTCAGAACAGAAAGAGTTGTCTAGATGGATTCACTGGTGAATTCTACCAAACATTTGAGGAAGAAATTATACCATCTCTACAATCTCTTCCAAAGACCAGAAGAGGGAACTCTTCCTTATTCACTTGATGAGCACAGCATACTAAAAACAGATAAGGACATTATAAGAAAGGAAAACTATAAATCAGTATCTTTCAGTAGCACAGGCATTAAAAAATCCTCAATAAAATATTAACAAATCCAGTCCAATCATGTATGAAAAGAATTACATATCACAAGTGAGATTTATCCCAGGTATGAAACAACTGGTTCAATACTGAAACATCTAATAATGCAATCTGTCAAATCAACAGGCTAAAGAAGAGAAATCACATGACCAAATAAACAGCTATAGAAAAAATATTTACCAAAATCTAACACTTACTCATGATAAAAAAAAAAAAAAACTTTCAGCAAGCTAGGGACAGAAAGGAAGTTCCTCAAGTTCCTCAACTTGATAAAGGGCAGCCACAAAAACCTATAGCTGATATCATAATAGTGGTGAGAAACTAGATGCTTTCCTGCCAAATCAGGAACAAGAATGTCTACTCTCAGCACTGCTATTCAACTCCATATGGGAAGTCCTAGCTAAAGCAACAGGACAAGAAAAGGAAATAAAAGGGATACATACTGGGGATGAAGAAATAAAATGGTCTTTGTTCACAGATTACCTGATTATTTACATAGAAAATCCCAAATACTCAACCAAAAAACTCCTGGAACTACTAAATAATTACACCGAGGTTGCAGGATACAAGATTAATATACAATAGACAATTGTTTTCCTACCACAATGAACAATTTGATTCTAAAATTAAAATCACAATATGCATTATGTTAGCATCAAAAAACTTTTAATGCAAAGAGTGAATCTGAATGTAAACTGTGGACTTGGGATGACAATAATGTGTCGATACTGGTTCATCAATTGTAAATTTTAAAAAGATGCACCAAATTAATGCAGGATATTAATAACAGGTAAGCAAGGTGGAGCGAAGTGGCTAAACAGGAACCCTCTATGCAATCTCTGTAAACCTAAGACTGCTATATAAGACAAAGTGTATTAAAAATTCATTAAAGTTTAGCAAACTGTCTAGCTAGAAGATCAATATCAAAATCAATTGCAGATGATCCTGGAAAGATGGCAGGGCAGGCAGCACAAGGGTCCCTCTCCCACCAGGACGACAGCTGCACTGGCAGAATGTGTCCAACATGACTATTCTGGAAGCCTGACAACTGTTGAAGGACTGGAGGGTAACTGTTCTCAGCTCTTATCACAGAAGCACTACCCATCCCCTACCCCAGGGCCCAGCAGGCAGCTGTGCATGTGCCTTGGAGCATCTGCAGGATCCAGGGTGGGCTTCCCTGGTGGCTCAGACAGTAAAAGAGTCTGCCTGCGATGCGGGAGACCTGGGTTCGATCCTGGGTTGGGAAGATCTCCTAGAGGAGGGCATAACAACCCACTCCAGTATTCCTGCCTGGAGAATCCCCATGGATAGAGAAGCCTGGCAGACTACAGTCCATGGGGCTGCACAGAGTTGGACACGACTGAGCAACTAAGCACAGCACAGCACAAGAGAGCTTTTTGCTATGTGGGAGGACTTACTGCAGCTTCTTATTTCTCAAACTTTGGTCACAGACTATTGGAGAATTATGATTAACATTATAATTGGTTAATTTTTAAAAAGAAAGACTATTGTGTATTGATAGTTTGGGTTAGCAGTTCACAAACTTTAACTATCTATGAATCATCTGGGATGTTATATAAATGCAGGCTCTGGCTTAGCAGGTCTAGGACAGGCCCGAGTGGACGGGCCCATTTCAAAGAGCGCGCAGAGACCGGGGTGTGTGTCCTACACTGTGATTAGGGACAGAACACTTCAAAGGGCCTGGGCACAATGTGCTACCTATGCCAGCGCCTCTCCTCCTAGCGGGCCTGGATTTCCCGGCTGTTTGACAAGCCCACCTTAAAAAGTGCTGGCGGAGCCCCACTGAGGTGCAGCCCAACTTGTCTGACCTTTAACCTATTCCTGTTTTCTTGCCACTTCAATATCCTTTTTCTTTATGGTGAAGGACTTCACTCTTCTGTGGCCTAGCAAAGATACAGGTACCTATGTTTTTAGGGGTCTTTTTTATGAAGAAGAAGAAGTTTTATTGATGTATAATTGACATATGATATATTACTTGAAGTATATAATTTAGTAAGTTCTACTACATGTATACACTTGAGAAAGCATCGTCATACTCAGGACAATCCCCCTAATGTGTCCTTATGCTCCTGATGCTCCCTCCACCCTCTGGAAACCAATGATCCACTTCCATTACAAAGATCAATCTGTCTTTTCTAGAGTTCTAAAGAAAAAGAATCATAAGCATGTAAAAGAAAGGAAAATGTATATATTATCTATACCTATATCTATATAAAGAAATAGTGTATACCTTCAATTTTATCCATAATTTATAGATGTTATGGATTCATTTATCTATAATAGTAATAGTTATTACTTATAGTAAGTTATTACTTACTTATATATATAAGTAATAGTTTCATAAAGTACAAAATAGAATGTATACATGGCATTTACTGAAAACAAGAAACATATGTCCATTTATAAAACTTTTCTTTCAGTTAGTTCCATGGTTTTACATGCAAAGCTACAGGCAGTAATGTACACTGTATTTCTTCTAAGGAATGACTCAACATGTTTGAAACTCACCTTTCTCACAGGACGGCAAATTGAGTAACAAAGGGCTGTGCACCAGTCAAACAGGCCGGCACAGCCACAGCACCCGTCCTGCCCTGCACACACAGTTGTAACTCCTCAAAGCCAGGTGCAACCTCTCTGATAGGCCCTTGCTTTGCTGCCTTGTCTTTTCAGATTTCAGCCAGGGAGCAATCTTATAACTACTTGCAAGGCTGGGAATTCTGATGGAGTTTTCAAAGACAGTCACAGCTGATAGTTGAAGCTGCCACCAGTTCAGAAGTTTTTCTCCCATCTTTCAAATCTTTATTCTGCCTACTCAACTCAGAGAGCAACCCCCTTCAGCAGCTATGTGGGGATCCTGCATCCCTGCCTGTTCGGTCCTTCCCACTCTAGCAGAGAACGCCAGGATGAACCCGTAGACACAAAGGAATCTCATAATGTAATTTTCAAAAAGCATATGGTTTAACTGTATTATGTAGAAAGAGTTCACAATCATTTGCTGTAGTTCACAGGCAATTATGCTATCCTCTAAGAGTGACAACTGGCTTCCCAGGTGGTGAAGTGGTAAAGAATCTGCCTGCCAATGCAGGAGACGCAAGAGACATGGGCTTGTCCCATGGGTCGGAACGATCCCTTGGAGGAGGAAATGGTGTTGCTGCTCCAGTATTCTCATCTGGAAAAATCCATGCACAGAGGAGCCTGGCAGGCTATCCTGCCAGGATAAAAAAAAAGAGTCGAACACGACTAAGCAACTGAGCACACACACATACTTAAGAGTGACAACTGCCTTGTATCCTTTCTAGATAAGCTTTATAAGTTTTTGAAATTGAGAAAATAACATTTAAACTAATAAAGTTGAAACTACAGCATTTAAAAAAGAGGCTTTTCAAAGAAAATACAAACTGCCTATAGCAAGTTCCCTTGCCAAAACTGATTTGCAAAAGAGCTAAGCTTGTTCCTTTGTTTACAAAACTACAAGAAATAATATGGATGAAAAAAGTGAAATATACAGGAGAAGTTGGATGTATATTTTCAGTAGAAGGCATGAGGGATAAATATGCATTTTCATTCATAGAAAAAAGAAAGTAATTTTGCTCTAAGGTAAAATGATTGTTCAAAAAAAAAAAAAGATTGTTTCAGAATAAAAAAGGAAAAAGGACAAAACCTGAATGGATGTAAAAAGCTATAGGTTTATAGAAAAGGAATTATAAGAAAGGAATTTTATGTTTAGTCAAGTCAACTAAGATTAGAATGGATTTTATGCTAGTTTTTTAAAAAGGAAGAATTTTAATATCAAAATCACACTGGTACAAAATTAGGATTTGTTTTTCTTTGTTAAAAGGATATTTTTCTTAGATTGTTGGTCTGATCTTAATAAGAAAGATTTTTGTTTACCTTTAATATAATATGCCTAGGAAACTAAAATTCTATGATTTGTCTTTATCAGGTCTTTGATTACTTAAGAAAACTGAGTCTTCTCTACCAAAAGAAAGAAAAAAAAATTTTTAACAACTATCTAACTTTCATTATGTGTTAAATTTCATGGGAAATACTGTCAAATAAGAAGTGAGGCTGAACTTTTTTTTAGGAAATATTTATATGGAAATTGTTAATATAAATATTCCAAAAAACACAGGCTTTCTTGGTGGCTCAGCAGTAAACAATCAGCCTGTAATGCAGGAGACACAGGTTTGATCCCTGAGTTGGGAAAATCCCCTGGAGAAGGAAAAGGCAACCCACTCCAGTATCTGTCTCTTATACACATCTACAATNCTTTTTTTTAGGAAATATTTATATGGAAATTGTTAATATAAATATTCCAAAAAACACAGGCTTTCTTGGTGGCTCAGCAGTAAACAATCAGCCTGTAATGCAGGAGACACAGGTTCGATCCCTGAGTTGGGAAAATCCCCTGGAGAAGGAAAAGGCAACCCACTCCAGTATTCTTGGCTGAGAAAGCCCATGGACAGAGGAGCCTGGCAGGCTATGGTCCATGGGGTCACAAAAGAGTCATATGTGACTTAGCAACTAAACGACAACAGAAATCACGAAATTCCCAAAAATCTGGTATGTCTTGATATAATGTCATCAGTTATAATACCAATTATTGTCATTTACAAACAGTTATTATTTTAAAATAGTTATTATTTGTTTTACTTTGCAGCTTTTGCAAAAATATTCCTGCAAAAGTGCTTCATCTTCAAAGAGATTCATGGAAAAGACTCTGACAAGTCCTCTAGAATGAAGGTTTCTGATAAGTTTAGGATCAAAACACAGAATTGGGTAAAAATTTCCAGAACTCTGATGGAAAACTGGTGAATTCAAAAAACTGATAATAAATGATCAAGATCAACAATCATTAATCACTGGAGACTAAATGAACTGATGAAGGTAATTATAATTTTTATAACTTAATTTAAAACATTGCTCATTCTTTATCATTTTATTTTCTAAATTTAAAGAACCCCTTTTCTTCTCTTTTTGGAGAAGGAAGTGGCAACCCATTCCAGTATTCTTTCCTGGAGAATCCCATGGACGGAGGAGCTTGGTGGGCTACAGTCCACGGGTCGCAAAGCGTCGGACATGACTGAGCGACTTCACTCACTTCACTTTCTTCCCTTTTAAGCTATCTTTAACTTACAGCAATTTGGTAAAGTTATCTTTTTCTCCCAATCTGGTTCCCCCAGATCAAATTCTGAAGCTCCTATTAAACATTCTAATTTTTCATTAATAATACATATTTGTGAAAGTTCAATACAAATCTGTTCCAGTAACAAGCCATAATTCCTGGACACCTCCTTGGCTTGGCCGCTTAGCTTAAAGAGACGCTGAAGGTCTAATCTGAGATTCCTCATGAAAAGCTTCAGCAAAACAGATTTTAAAAAGCTTACATGGTCAGTCACTATTCCAGTTACACTTACATAAATAATCAGGACAAGTTTATTGAAAGTGGACTTGGGTATCTTTGACAGAAACGGAGGTTACTATGGATAGAAAAACTATTCTTCAATAATACACCATTATATACATTAGATGAGAATACCAGACCACCTGACCTGCCCCTTGAGAAATCTGCATGCAGGTCAGGAAGCAACAGTTAGAACTGGACATAGAACAACAGACTGGTTCCAAATTGGGAAAGGAGCACATCAAGGCTGTATATTGTCACCCTGCTTATTTAACTTATATGCAGAGTACATCATGAGAAACGCTGGGCTAGATGAAGCACAAGCTGGAATCAAGATTTCTGGGAGAAATATCAATAACCTCAGATATGCAGATGACACTACCCTTATGGCAGAAAGTGAAGAAGAACTAAAGAGCCTCCTGATGAAAGTGAAAGAGGAGAGTGAAAAAGTTGGCTTAAAGCTCAACATTCAGAAAATGAAGATCATGGCATCCGGTCCCATCACTTCATGGGAAACAGATGGGGAAACAGTGCAAACAGTGGCTGACTTTATTTTCTTGGGCTCCAAAATCACTGCAGATGGTAACTGCAGCCATAAAATTAAAAGATGCTTGCCCCTTGGAAGAAAAGTTATGACTAACCTAGACAGCATATTAAAAAGCAAAGACATACTTTGTCAACAAAGGTCCGTCTAGTCAAGGCTATGGTTTTTCCAGTAGTCATGTACGGATGTGAAAGTTGGACTGTGAAGAAAGCTGAGCGCCAAAGAATTGATGCTTTTGAACTGTGGTGCTGGAAAAGACTCTTGAGAGTCCCTTGGACTGCAAGGAGATCCAACCAGTCCATCCTAAAGATCAGTCCTGGGTATTCATTGGAGGGGCTGATGTTGAAGCTGAAACTCCAATAACTTGGCCACCTCGTGCGAAGAACTGACTCATTGGAAAAGACCCTGATGCTGGGAAAGATTGAGTGCAGGAGAAG